>CM055961.1:91280000-91562500 GCA_029531755.1 Holothuria leucospilota
GTTGAGACTCAGAGGTCCGCCAGTGCTTTAGCTAGGACGTTTTCTCAATGCGACATTCAATGATCTTTGGCCTGGGGGAGGGTTCTAAGGTGAGGGGTGTCCCCCTCCCCTTTGGAATTTTTTGGAATTTCTAAGGTGCCTAGATCGCAAATGGTGCAATATTTGCGTCGATTTCTGCCCTAATGAGGAACCTCAAAATTTACACCCGGGTAGAATTTGCTTGTCAGATTTTTGTGCGACATTTGTCGCCGTTTATACGATATTGTCCTACAAGTAGGGGCTGGCTAAAACACTGGGCCGGCCTTAGGGCCCCTGGTGGGGGTCCGGGGGCTTCGTCCCCGGAAGCTCTGAGGTTTAAGCTTAATCTCTCGGTAAAAAATTAAGTCTCATGCAGAATTGGTATATTTTGGTTCATAATGCATTATCCAATGCAAAGATTCCGGTTAATTCTAATGTGTAAGGCTGTTCCTCCTGTCATGCCACTATACTTCAGGAGCTGAACCTGTCGTTCAGAATTGGAACACTGTGTGTTCAGCATTTGAACACTAGACGCGTCATGCATTCAAATACGATAAGTGGATAGGCGTCCGTCGTTCAAAAAGGGAGAAAAAGTGTTTAGAATCTTACACAAGCGTTCAAAATATGCTTTGAACGCCAGGATCTGAAGATGGGTTCTGTGTCTGTTTCATTTCGGTGTTCAAAAGTTTAAAGCCTGAGATTGCAGTGAAGGGAAGACATGCGCGGCACGCATTATTTTTTCCAAGGATGTTTGTGGGTTAATAGGATCCTCAGAAGTTTGCAAAATGTGTTTGAAGTCAAGGTTAGGGTTTAGAAGACGGGCTAAGGATACCCTCTCCATGAGTAATCGGGTGCTGCTCCCCATGGTGATGCTAAAAATGAGAATAATGTGCAGAAAGTGGTTTTTCAAGAATGTCATATGACCCAAAATGGTGCGCCTATACCGAAGCCGTTAATTCCCTTTTTTCCCGAGTTGCCGACGGACTCAGTCCAATTACACCAACGGCCGTTGATACGGCCGAATACGGCCGTCACATGCATAATCAATTTGCCGACGGGCCTTCAACTTGAATGGGCCAATTAGATGAAGAGCCGAGAATCGAAAGAGCCGAAAATTGAAATAGACGATAACAGACTGGCCCTCTGTTTTTTCTTTTCATTTTCCGTCTTCCCTTTCACTCCCTTCCTTTCCCTTTCTTTTTCCTTCTTCTCTCTTCTTTTCCTCCTCTCTTTTTTCCCTCTTCTTTTCCTTTTCCTCTCCTCTTTTTACCGACAGACCGAAAAATTGCCGACGGGCGACCAAATATGGGGGGTGACACTCCCACCCCCCCGCTCGCTACGGCCCTGATAATATTCCTCAGTATCAGCACTTGTCAAGGACTGCCATCCTGTCGATGCCCATTACTGTCGTGCACCACCCAGACTGAAACAACGTGATATGTATTATTTTCTTTCGGCGAGGAATCACAGCACATTCGTTCTAGTTAAATCGACAAAGACAAACTTCAAACAAAGGAGTGCAATCGCGAAAGTTGCTTTTGAAGAGATCACAACGCCCTTCTCTTGCCGTCGCTGGATATAACAAACAACTACAGAAAATGGATATATGCACTAATGGTCCAAGGGATAGACATAAAAGAATGCCCCTGAACATTATTTAGTCCACTAGATTACAGCCGAAGTTGCCCTCGAAAACATGTAACTGAACAAACAAGTTGCCACCTACCAAGCTTTCCCCTCTTTAACGAATTGCTCTGTTGGGATTATCGCCTCTCGTTTGTCGTACTCGAACAAACTTACTAAGCAAACGGTAAGCACTACAAGAAATTCATTACCTCATTTCAACATCAACAAATCGCAAAAGGCAAATAAACGATCTGTGGTACAAATTCGCGATGTTAGTTCTTTGAGATAAATTGTCTAACATCATTGCTTTTCTAAAATAGGAATTTTACATCGTCAGAAAAGTGGTTCGTAAATGTTGACTTACTGCATTTAATATGTCAACGTCGTCAGATAAATGTTTACTACACAAAATGACTTAAATGGTACTTTGAGAGCCCTTTATAATTAATATTACTATTGTGTTTTTGATGTAAAGTTCTTTTAACCACAAAGCAATATTTCAAGTATAAACTGAAACAGAAAGTAGGTATAAATTTTGCACTCTTACACAAAATGTATCTCACTCTCGCATTAAATTTAAAATGAAACAAACACCGATTCGTCTATTGTGACTTCTGGTCAACTCTTGACTGTGGACTTTAACCTAAGATTGGCTTTTTATTCCCATCACTAGGGTAACACTATAAAAGAAGAGAGTCATTCCAGACCATGCTCATGAGAGGAGGGATATTAGCGGGTGGAGGGAAGGTTTCGTAGATGTAGCATTTAGGGAGTGTGAACAGATCATTATTTTGTAAGACAAAAAGACTAGCAGTGAGCAATTTGAAGACTGATATTAAAACCCCAAAAGGAGTACGTTGCATAAAGCGCTAGCTAGTGAGTATGACGTAATATCTGCTTGTTTTGTATTTCTTTGAATGCCCAAGCACGCCACACGTGGTTCCAAGCGAAAAGTGATTAGAATGCATGACTGTCACGCAGGCAGAAAGACATACTGTAGTCACATTCTCTTTAAAACGATTGCACTGTTCGTTTTTCCGGGCGGGCAACAGGCTTCGGTAGTCAAACATATAGCCGAAAGTTCCTGCGATACATGGCTAGACTTTTACGGGTGGATTGATCGATACTGGATGGGGTAAACAAAATCTCCTCGGAATTGCACAACTGTCATTACCTATGAAATTGTCTCGTTTTTTTAAGGTTAGTGTGGAAAACCCAATTTTGAAAAAGGGCAAATTGGGAAATTTGAGGGGGGGGGGGTCCGGACGTAGGCGACCCTCCCCCTGGATCCGCCACTGTTATATACCAAGTATGAAAAGACTCCGTCATCACCGTCTTGAAATATCTTTTTTTTTTTCAAGGTTTTTGGTTTTTGACGTCTGATGAACTCAACTGACCTTTTACCTCCATAGAAAACTAGACGACTCTTCCTTTTAATATGATAAAATTACATACCAAGTGTGAAGATTGCCCATCATTACTATCTTGAAATATCGTGTTACCAGCAGTTTTTTTAGAATTTCGTATTTTCACCTACGATGACCTCAGATAACCTTTGAATTTTACCAAAATCATTAAGGATTTTTTTTTACTATAACGCATTCGCATGCTAAGTATGAAAAGCATCCATACATCCTACCTAAAGATATCATGTATACAAGGTTGTCGGTTTTTGACCTCTGGTGACCTCACATGAGCTTGACCTTCAACCAAAACAAAAGGGATCTTCCTCTTGATATAAAAATTTCATATACCAAGTATGAAAATTATGCACCATTGTTATCTTGAGATATCGTGTTTATGAGCCAAGCGTCACAAGCTCACATAGATTCACACCCATACACACACTTACACAATCGCTCCCGTATTGCATAGATTCCTATTGCCTTAGGCAAGGAATAAAAAATCTCCATCAATCAAACCATGTCTTCAAATAAAAGCATGTCGTAAGCGTCTCAAGATAAAGAAAGTGGTACTCATATCAGCTGTAACTTGAATTATGTGATGACGCTTACCTCTGGTAAATTGAATAAAATCGTCTAAATCACCTCTGGTATGACAAATCCTGTCTTGAATGCAATATTGGCAAGTAAAAAATCTTTTGTGGAACTGACATTTCTTTAATTATATAAAAACAGTTGATGGCACTGGAAAGGATGTAGGGTTATCTGCAATTTCTGTGCACGCCTTAATGAAGGTCACCTCAAGAGAGTATTAAAATGCAAGGTCGTGGAAGGATCTGCCTGTAATTTGTTGAACGGGCACCTTTCTCACCGCACATAATTTACCATATGGCGGCTTAAACTTAACCATATGGAACATAACTCCCTTAAATACTGAACCTGTCAAACGAAATCAAAGTTGATTATTTACGCTGCAATTTGCTAACTCTGACACAAGTATCTCAATTCGGTTATTTGCCGAAAATGCATAACAACCACAAATCTAATCTACCGTTCGAAGTAACCCCGCACATGCTTATAATATAGTTGCAGACAGCATACTCGTTCTGTATATGTTTCAAAACACAATAGCTTCACTAACCGCATTCCTATGGGGTTATGTAAATTTGTTTGAATACATGAAGTTTCATTGTGCGGCAAACGTACTTCCTTGTTCCTTGTCACCATAAACGGTGTGATATACCATTGAATCAAAACACGGCAACAACAAGTGGAACCAGTGTAAGTCTAGCTACAAGTCAAAGTAACTTCTGGTTTCTTTACCAAATAACACGTCTCCATTCTCGTGGTAAGTGGTAATCTTAACCATGTCATTTAATATTTAAACGTAAACATATTAGAAATCCTGACGTCCTTAAATATTGTTATCGTATCTATGATATTTTAGTAGGTTCTTGCAGGCTTAGAAACGCCAACATAGTCATATCATTTGAGGTTTTAGCCTATATTTGCATCGGTGCAGCCTGATCAATTTAATAGTAAGGCCTGTCTTATTCCTCTGAAGAAACAGCCTAAACTTTAACAAGTGGCAAGGTAAACAGTTAGATACTGAATATTTCACTGATTGCAAATGTTGAGCACAATTATGTTAGGAGCACGTGTAATATATGCAGGTACACGATTCTTAATGGGTACGCTTTTCATATTTCTCTGGTTATCTTTGGATATTTGTTCATGCCCTTATAATGCTGAAACTATTGGGGTTATGAGTATGATGATTTGCTGTACGTTTTATCATTTACTACTATGAATTAGAGTTCTTGTCCT
The DNA here is from genome assembly GCA_029531755.1 of Holothuria leucospilota. Taxonomy (NCBI): domain Eukaryota; kingdom Metazoa; phylum Echinodermata; class Holothuroidea; order Aspidochirotida; family Holothuriidae; genus Holothuria; species Holothuria leucospilota. Next base: position 91,284,875 of record CM055961.1, read on the forward strand.
GAGATACATTCAATATAAATATGTGCATTTGTTTGGAATAAAAATATTCAAGAAGGGAGTTCATTGCAGTAATAGCTTTAAAAGCTAAAGTCATGCAACTTTGGAAAAGTGTAACTTCAGTAAAATCTAAAGCCATCAAAATGCAACCTAAAGAAAAGTTAATCACAAGTAGCAATATGAATTAGTCGAGTTGGCTTTGAAATATTAGACAATTTTTTTTTCTATTTCAATTTTTCTCTTTAACGTAAAAACAATCGTCTGTTCTATATTTTACAGCCCGTGTGGCAGGAATAGCAAAGTTTTGAGAAAGAGAAAACATGGCGTCATCTTCACCCTCCAGTCAATTCCGACTTGCCCTTTTAAGGGTTGCGCGTCAGTTGAAACACGAGAATGTACAACAGTTGGCATTTTTATGTGAGCATATCTCACCTAACCGCCGCCGTGAGTTGAAAGATGCGATGGACCTTTTTGATCAATTACAAGAACACGCAGTGCTCCATGAGAAGAACGTCAACATTCTCATTGACTGGCTGGACGAGCTTCAGCTTGAAGAGGCTTCCAGGCCACTGAAGACATATAGACGTGTATATCTAGAGGGTTAGAAAATAATGAGATACTCTTTTCCATTTCCCTCTATAGTCTGGACGTGTATGTTATTGATTGGAAAGTCTATCCACATTTTCAGGTTGACCATGATTTAAACCTTTAAGGAAGGTCCTGATTCCTACTACGTAATCTGCAACTAACTTAGGATCGTACATTGCTGAAAGGTGCGCAGAGGAATTTGTTATACGTTGAAACAGTGCACTTGCATATTTGATAAATAGTTGGAGCACAGTAGTCACAAGTTTAAAATTTATATTACCATAAACCTTTGAAGCGTACAAAATTAGCCCTGAGCTAAAAGGAAATTGTCGCTTCTCAGAGAAAAAAGTACGTATGAGGTCGAGTCTGAACAAAAGTATGATGAATTCTTGTTAAGGTGTACAATCATTGAAGTTTGAACAAAAAATATCAATGCATTCCTTCTTTGTACAAAATTAGCGTTGGATTTAATTAGAATGTTTATCTATTGAACTGGTTGTTAGTACCTTATTTCACACGACCTACATTATTTTATGGTCGTCTGGTCTATCATCATCCCTACCCTTCTACTTATCGAATGAGCCTCCTTTAAATGAACAGGAATAACAAAGATTCTGGGAAGTTGTTGTCAAAAGTTGAGGACATCAAATGAGTGATACGGTACAATCCGTATTTTCAACACTCACTAAGCTTCACTATGTATGACAAACGCGGACCTTCGTTGGTCGCCGTAACGTTATTATTTGTTTGTTTTATTAACAGAAAAAATCGAGGTTACGAAGAACTGCACAACACACGGTGACAAACTTACATATTTTTGCATTACATGTAATTGCAACCTGTGTCCAAAGTGTTACATTAGTTCTCATAATTACGGTTGTGAGGTTATTGAACTAAACCAGCTGCCTCAAGAGATGGAATCTCGTAAAGCAAAGCTTAAGAAGGAATTAGAATCACTTCAAAAACTTAGCGCAACCTCAGAGAATATTACTCAAAATAAGCATACCCAAAAAGGAGTATCTACTGGCAAAATAGTGATGTTTACCAACCCTGGAAAGTTAGCTCGTGACCTTTTCAAGGGGCTCCATGGAAAACAGTCAAAATGTTTGATGCAACCTGCATCTGCGAGAAATGAAATTGCTAAGGAAGGAGCTGGCTTTCAAAATATGATACAACCCAAATATGAGGATATGAGTCGGCCAAAGATTTCTGAAACCGAAGTACAAAAAGGAACATTTCAAAAAGTACGAGAGGTAGTAGAAAGGAAACAATCCAGAGACGACAAAAGGGGGGATACAGCGGAATGGTATGCAGAATTGTCCAGAGATAGTACATGTGGATTAAACAAAGGCGGGACTGTGACTGGTAATGGTTATAGAGAATTATGCAGAGGTAATACATTTGGGTTACCCAGTGTAAGATGCTTCGTTGGAGGTGTTATGATCCGTGAAAATCAACTTGTTCATGTTTTTAATGAAAGTAAAAGACGAAGTGGCGTGTTATTCGTTTGTATTGATCCCAGTGATACCAACATTGAATACTGGAGGCATTTAGTGGCTGTAGATGACAACCAAACGTCACCCGTCGTTATGTCTAATAAGGAAATGAAATACGGAGGTATAAACCACGTTCTATTCGCTTTTGGTAAGATGGTCTACATATTGCACCCTCAAAGGAATGGTGTCCTTTATGATTCTGTGCAGTCAGTTGCATCTCTTCTGATTGATGAAGTAGGTGAAGATTCATGGATTACCAGCATTGCTGCTCATCGTTTACACAGTGAATGTGATGAATTCCTCATCTCTATCAGCGGTAGCAATGTACTTCGAGAATACCAAATATCGGGAAGACCGTTACGAACAATTGACACCAAGGGCTGCATACCTTCTGTTAGTATTTCATACGTACAAAATATATTTGCTGTTTGTGGTAGACGTAACAATGTATCAATTTTTAGAACAGATAATAAAATGAAACCAAAAAGTGAATTTTTGAAGGCGCTGTCAGATTCGGGTGGATTATTGCCTGTCTGCGTCATCTGGACCGGTGACGCTGGCTGGATGGTACTATTTGTAAGTAATAAGCATGACCATCTGGAATGGAGGGTTTTGTGTTATGACGAGGAAGGGATGCTTCTGCAAGTATGTGCAGAAGGGATTTCGCCTAGATACAAAGGTGTGCCAGTGAGTATCACTCGATGGGGAAATACAGGTTTTATCAGTTTTACAGACAGCAGTGTCAAAGCTTTTCAGTACTAAATGAACCATAACCATGGGAAGAAAACAGCCCTCTTATAAACACGAGGAAAGGTTTACTTCATCAGATGGTCATTTTTTCACAAGTATCTCGATTTTATAGTTCACTTGTTTGAGTGATCTAATTTATTAAAGATAGAATAACCATTTACGAGACGATGTCTTCCAGTGAGCTTGACAAAGTTCATTCATGTTCAGCCCTACCAAACTAGAAACAAGTGTAACAGATACTGGTATCTAAACCAATAGGCCTGATCGGCTGTCAACAGTCAGGCTTGTGTACTTTTGTGGGCTGTTCTTCACCAAAAGGATGTTGGTTTACGCCATTTGGTCTTGGTCGTTGGGACTTCATAGTTGATGATTGAAAAATATGATCATGCCCAGTTCTTGAGGTTTCTCTGTACATGTAAATGTAACGGGGAATTCTTATGCGTCGATACTCCAGTGGTAGGCTGGATTTAATCATTTATACAGTAACTTTATGTGGTTGAAATATACTTGTGACCTTTTGCAAGAGTAGTGCCAGACCAGGAGATGCCTGAATGAAAACTTTAGTGAACTGAAAGACAACTGAATTATCTTTTTTTAACTTAGTAAATGTGCTTCGATTTTAATACTACCAAATTTTGTTTTCCACCAATGATGTCCAGCTGGTAAGTAAGCGGTATTCGTGAGTTTTTGAAAAATAGCCAAAGTTGATCACATGGCAAAATATGAAGGTTACGTAAAAGTGTATGAGTAAAATTCAGTTATCCTTAAAGGCGAAATGCAATGACATATAAATTATTTTATCCTAGTATCGCCATCCCTGCGAGCAGCAAGTTTGTGTTTAATTGTTACATTCAAACAACAGAATGGTTCCTTGCTTTATCTTTAACGTGCGATAGTTACGTTCGTAGACACAATGAAAGATGTTTGTTGGTAAATTTAGCAGAATTTTATAAGACTAATCTGATGTTTTTTAATACATGTTGGCGGCTGTTTGCTGGCTTAAATCTTACTTTATTACTAAGACAATTTTAAAAGAAGTTTGGCTGTTTTAAACTGTTCTGTTGTGGGGGTTGGAACTATCAAAGCAATGCACAATATACAATTACTTTTTCCTGCAATGACGTATGTGTACAACTGACCTTTCCACTGCACAAGACCAAGACACACAATATCGGGTCTTTTCAAACCAGGGAGTACTCTAGCAAAAGGAGCGTTGAACCGTAACACAGAACGTGCTGTATAGTTGTTTAAATATTCCATAGAGGTAAAACTCCATGTGTACGTCATTGCAGTGATTGTTATTTGCCCATGTGTTACGACTAAACTACCTTTAGAGCTTTTTCGTGTAAAAAGAAAACAAGGAAAGTCAATGTCTATTTAAAACAACCTCACCTTTAACTTGGCCCATATCCTCACTGCTCTATATGACCTCTACTACCACTGTACCACCGCTTTCACCATTGCTTCTGTACGACTTATGTAATTACAGCAGTAACATTTTAATGTCCGAGTCTTAATTTTGAGACTTTCGTTGGCAGGTCATTGTAAGTAAAACAATGATGAAGTAAAACACCACTAGAAGTTGCGGCTTTATTTGATATTTTACTCAGTTAAGGAAACGTCACCATTTGTATCTTGTCTTCATCGTGGAGCTGGTTTTGTATAATTTGTGAAACATTCAAACGGGCACTTTATTGAAACATTGGGTGTCACTTAAGCACGGTTTAGTTAACACACTCCAGCCCATTGAATATTCGGAACACTTGCTTCAGTCTCTGGTAGTTGCATGTTTTTTTTTCACAGCATGAGGCCTACTTGAGAAGAGTGGTTCACAATGGAACGTGTTTATTCTGCATCTACCGAATATTATCAAGTGGGGACCATTTTGGTTTGTTCATTCCAATAGGTAGCATCTGTGATATGATAAAAAGTGCTTTTTCTGTTGATAACATGGTGTCACCTCTCCCTCTTTTATTGCTTTTAATGTTATTTAGCACGATTGCATTATCGATCATGACAGTGCTTATCGCAGTATATTGGCAAAAACGGGACTTTCATTATACTGCATACCGACTACACTACCTTAGTTGATAACTTGGGTTCCGAACTGAATATAGGCAGAAAGAAATCAGCTCCTTACAGTCATTGGTAGGAAACAAATTTGGACAAGAACTGCACCTAATTTTTCTTTTGTCTCACGCTTAAGTATTTGTTACATGGCTACTTAGCTTGCTTGATTCTCGTTTAATTGGTTTAGGTAATGGACATGTGGTTTTCATAATGGTTTTTACTTTTTGTCTCGCAAGCGTTCTTTCAACAAACACAGTAGTTGCTTAATTTTGTGAAACTCGTAGAAGTAATGGAGGCGTCCCAAAGGCTGTCACTATTTGGCTTTTGACCGTGTCTTCGACAACTGCAGTTTAGATCATTACATAAACTTATGTGGAATACAAGTTACAATGTAATCGTTTAATATATATATATATATATATATATATATATATATATGTATATATATATACATACATATATATATATATATATATATATATATATATATATATATATTGCTAATTTGGGATTAAGGGGAAATATTGTATATATATAACGTGCTCTAATTCGGAAGGGGAAATCGTCTAAAAAGGGAAAAAATTTTCAGGTCGACTTTCGCGAAATTTCCACACGCTTTTTATATAGGAATACGTAAACGGATGGTAACGTCCGTTTCACCACATGATTTATATGCTATTACTTCAATGTTGACCAAGTTACATACCCGTATCTTTTAACACGTACGGATGGTAGGCAATTGAAAAAGCGTTGTTGACTATCTGGTAACCAAATGGGGAAATATTTATTAATGTATTTTATTGTTTTTTTCTTCGCCTTAACGAAACCGCGATATATCGATTTCCCCGTACAGTAGGATTTAGCGTTATATATATATATATATATATAATATATATATATATATATATATATATATATATATATATATATATATATATATACATATATATATATATACACACATACACACACACGCACACATCGTTTGTGTGACTGAGTAAAGTTAACACACTTGATATTCCTAAGTATCAATGAGCCTGCCGCTATTCTTTTACACATGACCAGAGTGTAGCTACTAGGTTTAACTAACATTTACATATTTTGAGGTTTTTGCTACAACAATTGACATTGTTCGATGACGCTTTGGGAAATTACCTACATAGCCAACTCCTGAAAGGGAGCAATGAACCATGGTGCTCGCTTTTACCAAATCTGTGCAGTGTGCATGATGCAGCATAATGAAAGAATGCTATTATAGCTATGCTCTGTCTGTTTGGGTAGAAAATCAACAAAGATCACGTAAAGCAGATCGTTTTAACAACACCCGAGTACCTCAACGAAGCACTAAATGTCCGTTGGTATCCATGCATCTGATATTACAAGCAGACACATTCCACAATTGACTTCTCTGTAGGCCGCCTTTCCCCTGTAGGTAGCCGATTTTACTCCAGTATGACTTTTTCAACTAAGGAAGAAACTGCATATCAACACACATGTACTAACTTTTTGTGTTACTGTTAGCGCAGATGGTTACAACCTATACCTGTTGCAGCTATAGCTGTTGCAGCCCCAACTGTTTGGAATAACCTGCCCCATCATATTCGAACTGCTACTTCTGTGAGCTCTTTGAAAACAAGACTTAAAACGTACTTGTTCTGATTTTGCTATTCATTAGCTAACTTTTGTTAAGCGCTTTGTGATTGTTTTATGTAAGGCGCTATATAAATCTATTGTATTATTATTATTATTATTATTATTATTATTATTATTATTATTATTATTATTATTATTATTATTATTATTATTATTATTATTATTATTATTATTATTATTATTATTATTATTATTATTATTATTATATTATTATTATTATTTATTATTATTATTATATTATTATTATTATTATTATTATTATTATTATTATTATTATTATTATTATTATTATTATTATTATTATTATTATTATTATTATTATTATTATTATTATTATTATTATTATTATTATTATTATTATTATTATTATTATTATTATTATTATTATTATTATTATATTATTATTATTATTATTATTATTATTATTATTATTATTATTATTATTATTATTATTATTATTATTATTATTATTATTATTATTATTATTATTATTATTATTATTATTATTATTATTATTATTATTATTATTATACCATCCAAAGTCATGTGATTACTTGTTACGGCAGTAAATGCAGACGTTAAGGAGTTGGTAATTGCGTCACCATAACGGAGTCTTCGAAATCTTATTTCGTATTTAAGGGACGCATAGCAAGTACCAGGTCAGGGATGTATTCCCTGACCTCCCTGACCAGGGATGTATTCTTCCAAAAACAAAAAGGTCAGGGATGTATTCAAGCACATGACCTTGCACCGGTTGGATTCGATCTTATATTTGTTTTAACTAAAAGTGTACTATAGAAAGTGCCCATTTACATCATCGGGGACTGGGAACTAGCCTTCATCGCTCCAATAGCAGACCAATGATTACGTGGAACATACAAAGGATCACAGGAAGTGGGAGACAAACTATCAATCAGTCAGTAGTACATACGCTCACATATACGTACAGAGACGGGATTTGATATATGTGTGTGTACGTGGGGGGGGGGCAAGCCAGGTGGACTGTTGAACGGCGCCGGAGCGCAAAGCGCTCCCCTAACGGCGTGGGGTCCAGTGGTAGAGCCCCGGTGGGGGTCCAGGGGGCGAAACCCCTGGAAGATCTGGGGTATTTACGAAATTGTAGGGATTAAAATATTACATTTCAGCTTCAACTTCAAATGACTTAAGGTGGGCAATTAACATACCACAAAAGTCACAATTTGACTTTTTTCAAATATATTCTTACTTCATGTGATAGATTTCAGATGGGATCGATAATGCTGAGGGCTTGGGGATGTAGGGGAGAATGGGTAATTTTGAAGGCTTCCCGGAGGATTTTCTTGTATTCAGAATGGGTGCTCGCAAAGCGCGCTGAAAAAATCGCATTTCTCATACTTTTTAGTGATATGAATAATAGAAATGCTAAGAAAGAAAAGTTTCCTCAAGGAGAGGGCTCTCCCCCCCCCCTTTAATAAGCGTCTGTCCCTTATTACGGTACCGGAGATGACACTTTCCTTCTCTGAAGACTTGAATCTGAACAATCTTTAAAGAGTCGTAAATTAACACAGATCGACGGTGATAAAAATTTTGCTTTGAAAATTTCTGGGGGGGGGGGGGGAACTTCCACTATGCCGTGTACGGCCATGTGAGCATTGATGATTTCAATGATAATAGAGGAGTTTGTAAGAAGTTATGACAAGCAGGATGTTCTACAGGTAGTAGCCCCGAAACCCCGAAGCAATATGTAAAACTGGTGCGTGCGAAGCGCGCAGAAGGAAACAGCGTTGAGACATTTAATTGTAACCTATTGTTTTTCTTTAGTTTAAAATGCAGTATTTTTATTGCAAAAAATTTTTTCCTACTTTCCCCAGGTGTCTGTTTTTTTCATGGAGCAGGATATGGGAACCTATATCTTGCTCCATGGAGGCTCTCTGTCATGTTATTTTTGTCGATGGTCTGGGACAAGTGTCTCTCAACTATTTTATAGTGTGAAAAATAAGGTAGTGTTGAGTTTGAAGGGTACAGACTATGTGATACTTGAAGAAGTTAATGAAATCTTTTGTGGGTAGTTTTTACATCGACATCGTCAAGGGCATCGGCAGTTAAAGTGCCAGGGAAGTAATTTCTATTCGAGGATGCATCTTGTGAAGTTGTGGCCGGCGAAGACTTTAACCGCAATCACCGAAGGCGAAGCCGGAGTCTGGTGACTGTGGGTCCTTCCCAAGAAATCTTTCTTAAATATGACCGCTTTTGCGGACATTCTGGACCATTTCTTCAGAAATCCTGCTTCTACCAGGAGTAATATGAAATGCTAATGAAGTAGATTTCATATCATGACCGCAAATTTGAGATAGCAGTTACAGTAACCGTCAGTCAGTTTGCTGAAGATGGTGGTAGTTGGAAAGGAAAGTGAAAAGCGATAGGTGTAGCTATAGAGGTGTAGCCTATAGCAATGGTTTTGGAAATGGTTATTTAGTCAAGCTGTCCTACAGGAAGTAATATCGCGGCAATTCCACCAAAAATTTCTTACGCACAACAGTGCAGCAGTAATAATGAGACATCGATTTACATAAGGCTCATGCGAATCACGCCGAGTTTTTTCTTTTCTTTTTTTTTTTCTTCGAGAATTGCGATTCCCTATACATGGGTAGGGTTTGAGACTTTGTTTGCAAGAACCATTGTGCATTTTATGACGTACATTAGTACTTCCAGTGACCCTTATTTCAGAGCTTCAAGTCACAATAGTGTGGCGCGTAAGATGAAAGAAATTTTACGTTTCTAGACAAAATTTTCAATTGTGTTATTCAGTTTTCTCTGAAGGTGCGCTCAAAGCGCGCCGAGAAAATTTTCCTAGCAATTTTATGAATTTTGATATCAATATTTTCCTTCATTACACACTGCAAACTTTAATCATAATAGGTTATTGAAAATTCTTTTATAACTTCTCTTGGTCTCGCTTTATTTCGCTAATTTTTTATTATTTTTATTTTTAAGCTCTGGAAAAAAGTGGGGGGCCAAGTATCCCCGCTTGCCCCCCGTAATCCCGCCTATGTATACGTACATACACTGTAGCAGGCACTACATCTTGGTATGGCGCTGGTTATTTATACCCTGCAGTTTCCATCATGAATTGCAATCGTGATAGCGTCTGGTATCCATCTTCCTCTTTAAACATGCCCAAGGCTAGTCACATGTTGATTAAATGATAACATCCTATGGCACTGGAATCGCACCCTTAGTAGTCGAAGAATTACTCGCTGGACTAAGTAAAGTGTAAGGATAATTTTAGTGTTCATATCTTATGAATATACAGTGGTTTCAAAAATTTCAATGACAACAGTTCTTGAAAATACTGTTCGCAAATTTGCGCTTTCCTGGTCTTGAATAGAACTAAGGGTTCAGACAAGTCTTGTACTTGGCCATTAGTGAACAATGTTTGTTTTCATATGCTGATGACCCGTAAAAATTATGTGTTCGAGTACGTTAAGTTTTCATCAGATTTTGCAATCAGGTCAAAAAATATAAAGCAAGTGACAATACATTAACATAATTTAGCAAACACCAGTTTGAATGCCTTGTACACAAAAAGTGATGACATAATCAGCAAGTTTAGTCAAGTGTGTAAGATTTATTGTTCCACCAACGCAAGCCCTGAGCAAACTGGAGTGTGATCCGAAAGATAAGTGTGACTCAATCTAGTTATGTGACACTCGGGTAGAGCTGCAATTACCTGGAAGGAAACTGAAAGAACGCTAATGAGCCTTACCCATAATTTCATGCGCAGTGTTTTGACGTGTATCTCGTGTTCAAACAGTTCTTCATATGTGGCAATTAAAAGCCCAAGGATTTTCCAAGGAAACTGAGAGAACGCTAATGGGCCTTAATCCATAATTTCATGCCAATGTTTTTACGTGGTCTCTCGTGTTTAGATAGTTCTCGATATGTGGCAATTAAAAGCCCAAGGATTTTCCAAGACCCTCAAGGAAAACAAAGAAATCTATCACATTACCTGAGTTCTAGAAATTATCAAGAAAAGGCGAGAAAGAAACCTAACATTACATGTGGCTGGTTGAGAAATATAGGCGCTTTTGGAAACAGTTTTGATTACCGTGCTTCTCCTGTTGGTCTTTTGGCGAAGATAATGTATAGTAGCTGTTCTTTTCAACCAGTTAGGACGGAGCTACGTATGTTAGACCATAAATGTAGAATTCAGAAGATCTACAATTTGGTCACGTTAATTTTGAGTGTCCCTTGTAGACGTCGCTTCTCTCGGGAACAGTTCTGTATTGTTTGGTTTTTGCCTTTCGGCCCTTTGCCAAAGAATCAGGCTTTGAAAAAAAGTAGTTTTGTTTGTTTGTTTGTTTCTTTCTTTCTTTTTTTCTTTATTTCACTTCCATGTACACAACTATACATTAACATCAATAAATATAGAAAGCCGTTCAAAAGTAATAGAAGTGTGAAGCAGATTACAATAAACAATATACAATGTACAGGGAGCATGGAAAGTCTGAAAAGCCAGTAACGCTTATTCTAAGCAGACTTCCCATTTTACAAAATAAAAGAAAGAAAAGGAAGGGTGTAACAAAGACAGAGAGAAAGCGGGAGAAAGAAAGAAAAAAAAGAGGACAAAGAGGAAAACAGCCTATATAAAAGGCATTCCAAATCAATTATGCAATTGATAAGTTCATAATTATAATTTAACAGTAGCAATTTAACAAATACTTCTTTAAGTGGATCTTAAAACTATTGAGAGAAGGATTATTTTTGCTTTTAGAGTCAATGTTGTTCCAGAACTGAGCTCCAGAGACTCGAACCGACCTTTTACTTATATTCAGTGAGATGTTAATGGCTAGATATCCTAGTAAAATGATCATGCACTGTGCTGTTTGGTTGAAACCAGTTATTAAAGATACGGGGCAGTAGTCCGTGGAAATACTTGAACATAAAAATGCCTAATTGGTACAAAAATACATCATGTATCTGAAGGATATAAAATCGTTTAAAAATAGATTCAGCATGGGCAGAATAATCAGAAAAACTTACAATGCGAATTACCTTCTTGCACATGTAAAGGAAATGTGGTTTGTGTACAGTTGTAATGATGCAAAATGCAAAAGATTCTTAGCAGATGCAAGTATGGACAATAAACTCCATTTTGCCATTTTTTGCCATTTTGAAATGGCGGAACACAAACTGAGATTCATACATACTTCTTAAAGTCAGCATGTTATATTGATTCACATGATTGCAGAACGGGTTATGAAGAGTATCGAGCAGTTGCAACCTTGCTCTCAGATCACAGTCAAACTTGGAAACATCACACAATCTAAACTGTGTTACAATGTCTGTAGTAATTCATGATGTCTCTGACTCCGAAGCACACTAAGAAAGAGGGCGAGAAAGGCAAGAATTAAGGGAGGGGGCTTATGTATTTTATTTTATTTATTTATTTTTTTTTTTGCCTGAATAAGTCGAGCTGTTTGACATGAGTCGTGAAGGCTGGGAAGGTGTGGGTATCTCTTTGCAGTTCAGGAAGATGGTGGCACTTTGCAGGTGCTTCCCACCAAACTGCGATCTAATCTAGGCAGCTTCCTTTCCACACTGACCTGTGCGTTATGACCGACTTTTGGAGATGTTTGCACAGTACGAAGCAAAAACAGAAGCATATTTTTCTTTTTTTTTTTTTTTTTGGACGGGTAGGCCAATGAAAAGCGTTTGCAAAGTCAGACTACATTTGCAGGAAGAAAATATGCTGTTTGACATGAGTAATGACGGATGGGTAGGGGTGGGGAATCTATTCGCAGTTGAGAAAGATGCTGTCGCTGCTGTCGACCCAACTACGATTCAATCTAGGCAGCTCCTCCTCCACACTGACCTGTCCGTTTTACCGACTTTTCTGGGTGTTTACACAGTATGAAGCAAAAACAGAAGCAGAAGCACTTTTCTTTTTTCTTTTGGACGGAGAGTTCAATAAAACGCTTCGCAAAGTCGGACTGTATCCATCTCCTCAGTGTGCTTCGTCGTTAACTTGTAATCCGACTGTGACTCGATGCAACTGAAACGTCTAACTACAAGTCATCCCCGACGAGCAAGAAGACTGAGTAGCATTAGATTTTAAAAGGTATTTATTTCACAGTGTCGGACATGGTGATTGTTTCTAGTTCCACGGTACTTTTGTATTCCCGACAGCCTGGGTTACTTCAAAATTCAACGCATTTCGAATGGAGCAGTAAATATTACTTACTGGCAAATATATTCTCTTAATTTGTTATTACAGTCCCAACAATTTGCAAATAATTTCCCAACAAACAGAATAGTTTACTAACATAGTTAAATCTGGGTTAGGTTTCTGCTTAAATGTATCCTAAGCAATATTGCCAACCGACATGTTATCATCACTCTTAGGTAAAACGGTTTCATCATAAAATTTCCCTACATTTTTGTAGCCCCAAATGGAAGATTGTTTCTTACAAAATAATTGTATAATTGAATTGCAAAAGGAAGTGGCCATGTTTTCCTAACTAGCCCCCCAAATTTCGGCCCGTCGGACAGCATTTTGAAAAGTTCTAAATGTATCCTAAGCAATATTTCCAACCGACATGTTACCATCACTTTTAGGTAAAACGGTTTCATCATAAAATTTCCCTACATTTTTGTAGCCCCAAATGAAAGATTGTTTCTTACAAAATAATTGTATAATTGAATTGCAAAAGGAAGTGGCCATGTTTTCCTAACTAGCCCCCCAAATTTCAGCCCGTCGGACAGCATTTTGAAAAGTTCTCGGAGGGGAGTGAAGCATCTTGCATCCCTGATTGTGGCGCAACGCCGTGTTGTGAAGATCAACCAGATGCTGATATGGGTGTCTGTTACGTCAGTGTTTGTTCTTCTTCCCAAACTTTTTCACAGATTAGCTTCAATTCTCAGGTCTACTTCTTCTTTAAATTTAGGAGACGAAATGTGAAAATTCATATTGTGTAGAGACAACTCTGGAGATCTCCCCTGTTGAGATTTCAGTTTACCCAATGGGGAGAAAACTCTGATCATGGGAGCAGTCGTTTTCGTCATTTCCATTATCAAAGATACCGAACAGCTATACCTTAATCGATGGTTCTCCTTGACAATTTCTATAAAAAAGCAAGTTTTAAACGGTCGTCGTTACTACTGGAACTCTTTAAGCCATATGAGGCTAACAGGCCCGTAAATTGCATTGCACTGCAAATACACTATTGCTTTGTACATAAATGCGTAAAGATGACACGGACATGTTTATTACTATGCATAAAGGGGAGGTATTTGCATATGTTTCGGAGAATTTAGGTTTTCTACGGAACCGTTGGACCCTATGGACTGGAATAACAGCTCACATTCGAAGCTGCTTGGTCGAAGTCCATTCACTGACAACGGCTTACAGCACCATTTTTTTTGAAAACTTAACCGACTTACTGGCAACGTACTGTGTACATGTATTTCCAGCATGGAGGCTGCCACTAGCAACCTCGTATACTCCAAAGGGTAGGGAGAGGGCGTCATTCCTAAACTACTTATCATGATAAAATGCCAAAAAGAAGTGTGTATGGCTGCTGAATCACATTTTTAAAGGACGCCATCACTCACGGAATATGATAGACTAATACAAACATTTTTGTTAGACCCCGCTGTTCAAGCTGTCTTTCGAAATGAGTCTAGAACGGTTCATTTCATTTCAGGTCAGACTTATTACATTGTACCCACCTAAGTCTTTCAAGCGTGTTCCCGACCTTGCCCAACGAGTTCACTTATGCTATCATTTAAACTTGAAAAAGAAGAGAAATCTCTGGGTTGTATTCAGTAAACTAAGATAATATTGAAGAACTTTGAATTACGCTTGTTTCCCTTTCATTTGGAAAACAAAGAGTTGTGTCAAGGTCAGTGGTTCCCAACCTTTTCCAGCTAAACGCCCCCTTCCACCAAATGAGGATGGGCAATCGCCCCCTCCCCCACCCACCCCCGTCTATAGCTTACCATTGCTATGGATGAAACGACGATAATAAAACAAAACATGCTGAAATAACGTTTTTACGTGTGGGTTCGACCCAGGGTAGCAAAACAGCAATGCGGGACTAACGAAACTGATACCCTTTTGAGATAGCAACTCTTTAACCCGCGATTTACAAAAGCTGGAAGGCTTGATCGCGGTCAAGAGAGGAGAAATGTCTTTGGTATTTAACTAACTTTGCAGGGCCCCATCGAGTTGTGGACTGTTGCCCAAAATGAGGCCTAAGGTCAACGTCCCAGTGGGCGACCAGGGGACTCGCCCCCGGAAGCTGTGAAGTATTTACGATATTGTTGACGTTAGAATGACGTACTGTCAGTCAAATTTTTGCTCTCCTCCGATTACCAAATAACCTTAAATACAAACTTAAAAGATTGCAAAATCAGGCTTAGCCCAGTTTGTATTTCAATAATAGATAACTGGAGTTCCCTTTGATGCTGTAAGGGGCTTGTCCTGTCACGGGAGGAAGGATGGTATGGGGGGGGGATGGCATGGGGAATGGAAAGACTTGTGCCAAGCAAGCTGCCCAACAGGTAGAAATAATGAGAAAGTATTAATTGGCACACCGAAAAACTGCATTTTTGAAAACATTTGAAAGTTTAACTTCATAGTACGTTTGCTACAGTTATCCATTTTGTTACAGTTACGTACAATTGTCACTTCTGTCAGTATGTCATGTTTATTGACTGCAAGGAAGAAACCTACATTCACGGTTAAATTTGTAGGACAATTTTTGCCAACAAATTTGAGAGTTCCGCTTGAGAGAAGCTTTTGGAATCTTGTAAAGCCTTGGTTTACATTGAGTATCCCATTTTGTCAAAACGCCCCCCCCTGCCGCCCCCTTAGCGGTCATCGCCCCCCCCCCCCGATTTGTGCAAACGCCCCCGGTTGGGAACCACTGGTCTAGGTCAACGTAATTATGTCTTCAACTCTCAACACATATCGTAGAATATAAAGTCACTTTAGTAAAGATACATTAATAGATATGACTATGCAGTAATAGGTAAATTTATTGCGGAAAGTTACGAACAAAGTAGAATAACCTGGTAGCTTTGCGTTTAAGTGGTGTACACAATTTCTGAAAACAGATGCAATGAACGTGAATAATGTAAGTTAACATTATTTTCAGTTTGCACCGATGTACTGTTAAAAAAAACTGGCAATTGTCACTTTTGTCAGTACTACGCAGAAAACGCACATTGATAAGTAAATTTGGTGAAAGGGTCGTCTCACGGTTTTCAAGTACACAATCTTGTCATGACTATTTACACTTCCACACAGGATTCGGATCTGTTCGCAGGGGGAAACAAATCGGTGTAAATGTTGTTACTTATGACAATGCTATGTATCGTTTTGAACCATATAAAATTATGACAGTATTGTTATTCTTAGCCGTGAACACTGCAATAATGAATTACCGTCCAGTAAGGAGTAGTACAAGCTGCTTCACATTGACATCATATAACGATCCGTAACATAATATACATAATGAAATGAACCAAAAGGTTTGCCTTAAGATGGATATTGTTTTCGATAACAGGTTATAACCTTAACTCTGTGCTGAAAAGTACAACTTCATATAAGCACAAAACTCTGAGCCTGGTGCAGACTCTGTCTTGAATAATGTCAGTAAAATGCATCGATCGCACTTAACTGTTCAATTTAGACCAACCGGTGGTCTAACTTTTATCATGCATGGTGTATTACCAAGGCATTTTAGATTTGACGCAGGATGAACTACCTCAGGCTGCTATACTTGACTAGGCCTACGACGGATAACTTGCAGAAGGCAGCCAACAGGTGGGGCTAGTACTGGAACAAGAAAATAAAAGAGATATGTCAGTCACGCGTGAAAAAGTGAACATGGGCGTAGAAGTCCAGGTTGATTTAGGGGGCTGTACCGCCTTGCCCGAAAAATATAACCAAAAATCTCTGCGCGCTCCACGCGCGTTGAACATGTTAATGCACATATCACATATGCATACATTGGGTATCACACCGCATGCCAATTGCATACAATAATTTGTCGTGTTAGTACTTTCCATATTGGTTATAATTTTTGGGGAAGTCGTTACAATAATAATGATAATAATCAGTGGGGTTGGGGCAGCATTATGTTGTGTGATTGTCGGCCAGGAGGATGGGCTTAAGGGGAGGGAGTATCCTCCTCTCACTGAAAAGTTTTGAAAAATTAGGTGTCATTACAAGCAACCTGGTGCCACATATGCTCCCTTTGAAGTATGTTTTTAAATATCCGTATTTTAGGCACTAAAAAAATCGGCATCAGTGAGGGGGCCCTCAAACACAACACTAATAATGATAATATAATTTTAACCACATAGCACAATTTCTTAACAGCTGATTGATTGAACATTTGCCATGCAGCCTACTAACATTAAATGAACTAAATCTCCCCCTCTTCAGGCATGAAATTGTAATAAGCAAAGTAAAAATGGTGGTTAAATGAAAGGGATATTTTCTTCATGTAAGAGTACCTATAACCGACTGCATGGTCAAGTGGTTAGAGCATCCGACTTGCAGCCGGACGGTCTAGGGTTCGACTCCTGGCCGGGTCATACCAAAGGCTTTAAAAATGGAACCTACTGTCATTGTGCATGGTGCTCAGAATAAGCAATGGATTAGGGAAAACAAACCAGTGAGCCACAGCTGGAGAAAAGGCCGTGTCCGGCCCGACTTATAATAAACCAATTGGTTAGAACCTGAGCCGTAAAACCTCATCTAACTCTAACTCTTAGAACTGGAATTACTGTACGATCTAGTACCTTCTTCTTCATACTTAAAGCAGACAATATTTGTGCCCACCAAGAACACGGCAATGTCCAGACCTTCTGCATGCCTTTCTTAAGTTATTGAGTCCCCTGTCTTCTGCAATCACATGCTCTATGTTAATGCACAGGCTGTGGTGGCATAGGTGTAAGATGCCAATGTCCTTGCCTTTAGAGAGCAGAACTCTCTTAGCCTGGTGTTTGGGACGAGGTAAGCCAGAAAATGGACGCTCATGAACTTCCTTGTCTGACTGTTTGGCAGCTGCACCTTAATCTAACCACAACTGGGAACATTTGCCTTGGACCGTGTTGTGGCACCTTCCCAGAGGATAAAGCCGCTTAACTCACCTCGCCGGGACATCCTCAGTATTCGTTCAGCTACAGTCAGTGCCCACACCTACCACTCTAATTCCTGCGTCATGGACTTTTCTAGTTGTGCGTATGATGTTTACTCTTCTTTCCTCTTCTTTGTGTTTGTACAATCTACAGTAGTTAGTTGTGTACGTAGGCTATAGTGCTTTAAACGTGTGTGTAGGAAGGTACTAGCCTAACATTGCTTGTTGTTGATATGCATTGTCAAGTGCAACTAGTTCACAGTTGAGTGTCACACCTACGGCGCTCCCGAGCAAAAGGATTGCCATCATTATGTGCACTACTCATAGACCACACCTGACGCCGGGTGACCTCATAATTGATTTATTGGTCGAAACAGTCCAAAAAGCTGTTTTAATCTCGAAAATGTTGTTTAGGACCGCCAAAATCATTCAAGAGTAAAAATTCTAGACGTTTCCTCAAAATTGCGATGAGGGTGCCTAGACAAGTCATCTCAACACAGCATATGCCAATCTTGATGTCAAAACTTCAAAAATCACATTCGCTATAAAGGCCTTACACCCCTAATAAATTTTCCATTGGCTTACACACTAAATTTGCATTGTTTTGAGGCCCCGCAGCCTTGTCAAAGTACAAACGTATATCGAGCTACCCCTCACATGAAAGCTGAGACTGGATTAGAAAGAAAGATTTAATTCTAAATGGAACCCCTACACCAGAGATGAAAGATGGGGTAAGGTTCTGCGACCAGAAACTGAACGAGAACCCTGTGGATGATACACTAACTTGTTATGGTAATATCGAAGTAAGTGCAGAGGAAAGGGAAGTGTTGATTATGCACCCAAAATTCCCAGTGTACAACAAAGTGAGTGTTATCGATCAACTTACTGAAGTAGAGAAAGCATGGGAGAAGCTTAGGTGGGAGAACTACAAATCTGATTCCTTGAGAGAGGGCAACTCTCCAGATGATAATTGTGGTAGTCCAGACAGAATTATAGAAAGTACTACCATTTGTAACTAATTCTACAACAGAACTAGTAGAACCCTTAATCTGTCGACTGCTACCCCTACTAGCCTGCGATTCAACAAATGGGTGTACCGCCCTCCACCGCACAAATCCCAGACTGAAGCACGTATGATCTATGCTAAACAGAAAATCAAGGAAGAACTTATTAGGTTCAATCGAAAAGGACAAGACAACATCAGTAAAGAAGCAAAAATAGGACTTAAAAGACTGAAAGAAAGGGTCAAAAATGGTGAGATTGTCATCTATCCCACGGACAAATCAGGAAGGCTTTCAGTCGATACCAAACAAAACTATACCAAAGCGATGGATGAACACTTAGTAAGTATGGAAATTAGTAACGCACTAGCGAACTTGTGGAGCTTTGCATGGCAAGCTAACAACAGAGTTAGAAACAATCTGAACACTACTAATAATGACGTTCCCCCTCTATATGGTCTTAGAAAAGACCACAAACCCAATAAGGAAAACTTAGGAGGCCCGCCTTTAAGACCAGTGTGTGGCGCTACAACGTCTTGTAACAGGAACCTGTCATACTTACTATCCCAGTGCATCAGACCACTTGTTTTATCAGCACCCGAAACTTGCGACAGTACCGAAGACCTTTTGTCTAGAATTAGGGATATTAATATGAAAAAGGATAAGAAATTTGTGGTAGGCAGTATGGATGTTACGGCACTGTACCCCTCCATCGACGTCGACTTTGCCGTCAAAAAATGTTCTGATCTGTTATCAAATAGTAGTATTAATTTTGAAGGGATAAACCCCCACGAACTTGGCCTCTTTCTAAAGGTGATCGAAATCGAAACAGGTCAAAAACTGCCTGAGGACGTACTACCATTCTGTCCTGTACGATCTACCAATAGAGGAAGAAAACCCACTGTTACTGGTAACGTGTCCAGCTCCAACACCGAGACAAGGTGGAGTAATTGGATCAAACCACTTTACATCCCTAGCTGTGAAACGCTAAGAAAAATGGTCGTATATGCCCTAGAATACACCATGAAATTTGTAATGAAGAACCATGTGTGCCAATTTAACAACAAACTATACAAACAAAAAAGTGGGGGCGCAATCGGTGTTTCATTAGCTGGGGACGTGGCTCAAGTGTTTATGATATGGTGGGACCGGGAGTTCAAGATGAAGCTTGCTGTAGAAGGTATGCCTAATGTATGCAAGGTATGTTGATGACATATTGCTGGTTGTTGAGAGTACCAGCGAAAGTTGTTCAGATGTAGGAACAATGGGTCAACTTTGTGTGCTAGCTAACGCTATCCACCCAAGCATACAGGTGACATATGATTGCCCAAATCTCAATGCTGACGGCAGAATGCCAGTTTTAGACCTAAAAGTTTGGCCTGTAGATATTGTACATGATAACCTTCGATGCACGATAATTCAGCTTACATATTATGCTAAACCCATGAGTAGTAAGCATGTCATACATAAAAATGGTGCCTTAAACATGAAAACTAAAATGTACATTCTAACTAATGATCTCGTCAGAATTATGAGAAATGTGTCTCTCAGCTTACCTGAACATGAAAGAGTTACGGCTGTGCAAAGTTTTATAAATCGTATGCAATGTAGTGGTTATTCTAGGTATGATCGTTTTGAGGTATATTCCAGGGCAAAGAAAAAAAAAAGATTAGATAAAATGATTGAAGATGACAAAATGGAGTGGTACCCTTGTTCAGACCTAAATCATGGAAACAGGAAGAACGTGCTATGGAAAAGTCCCTCAAAAAATATACCTGGTTTAAGGATCACAAAAATAACTTTGAAACCGTTCTTTTTGTTGAAGCCACTCCTAACAGTGTGCTGCACAAAAATATTGAGAGAATTATTAATGATACTGAACTTAAAGTAAAGGTTGTGGAAAGGTCTGGCACTCGATTGAAAAACTTACTTTGTAAGTCCAACCCATTTGATAGAGAGGGGTGTTTTGATTCCACAGTTTGTAATTTGTGTAAAATAAAAACTGGGTTATGTAAGAAAAGGGAGGTGGTTTATTGCATTGAATGTATAGATGTGGAAATAACTTTAAATATATTGGAGAAACTTCAAGAAGTCTGGGGGAGAGATTCGATGAGCATTTAGCTCATATGAATGACAAGCAATCAGTTCTCTATACCCATAAAACTGAATGCCACAATGGCCTGGATTTCAATTACACCGTTAGCGTCCTTAACACCCATATTGGCGACCCTATGCGTAGACAAGTTTCTGAAGCTGTTTGCATCAGTGAATTTGCCCCTAAGCTGAATCGAAAGGAAGAGTGGGCCACTGGTAGACTTCTTATGAATAGAACTACTCAACCGTAGTTTATTCCAGTGGTCCTCTCTATTACTGTTCTGTTCCCAGTGACTGTCTACTGATTTGGTCACCCTTGACCAGGCTTTTGTCTACCAGCTTTCTTTTCTTTTCTTCAGTGCCGTTTTACTTACCTTCTGTTAGTGCAACATTGTATACAATTCTGTATTGTAGTCTTTAACTGAAGATGATCGAGGTTAGATCGAAAATTTAATCAAAGAGAGTACGATGAAATTGAGAGCGTTTTTCGTTGTTATTAGCGTGACGCTGTTGTACTTTAGAGTCGGAATGGCTACTACTACCCATCCTTCTACAAAATCCACCCCAAATTTTCAACATTAACACTTTGACATGTTTCCTTTGAGATTCATGGAGATTCATGGAGTTTCATAACCCGCTGGGCGGGTAATCAGGATAAAATTTGGTCTAAACCGGAGTTCAAACATTACTCTAATGGGAACATAACTCTAATGAGAGTGTGAGGCCCTAGAGAAAAAAATAATTCCAATATACTGCCCTCAGTCAACTTTAAGACCAGCCCTGGAAGTTTTTAAAACTATGGTCTGTGTCTGGCAAATTTTCTTAAATTTTCATACTTTAGACGGCACTTTGTGCAATAATTTAAAACTTGATCCAGCCAAAGCCCCTAGTTTTTCATCATGCTTTTGAGAAGTATAAATTCACATCAAAACGTATCCTTGAGTAGTTGGGGCCTAGTCTGCTCCACAGTATTTTTTTTCTAGCACCCGGATCATATTCATAATTTGTCAAATTTAAATGAAAACAAACATTATATCAAATTTGGGGGAACAAAATTCCGTGAAGACCTCACTCTAATAGTGTCTTTAAGAAGATCTATCTGTGTTCTATTTTGCAGAACTGAAATTATAATAAATTTGAGTTCAGCATTATAATATTACACATCTTTGAAGTCAATCACTATTTCAAGGTTACTTGTAACCTCAAACTCCGTAGAGGATTTGCTTAAACACTCGATAGCTGGCATGTAGCAAATGCAGACACAATGCAGAATAAAGAGTAGGGATTGGCTTCATAGTCATCAGGCGTATAGTTAAGTTATGGTGCACCATAGTAGCATGGAAAATCTTCACAGAAAAACTCAAGGGGCTGGACGATTTCATAGAAGGGAGAGTCATGTGTGGTGACATGGCCGGAGTATTTGTGAGGTGGTCCAAGGGCAATATGGTAGCTGGATTCACGGTAGGAATGGGGGCTGATTTACTCATTGGCTGATCGTTTAAGCAAAAACTACTTTACGAATAGGACTGGATCCAGCAGATTCTCTTGAGGCTGCTTAACCCAGTGGCCAACTTTAAATTGTTCGGCTCAAGTATATATATATATATATATATATATATATATATATATATATATATATATATATATATATATATATATATATATATATATATATTCGAGGTAGTCACGTTATCGGGGTTATGTCGCCGAGGTGAAGGGTTTTAAATAATGTTTTACTATGGTTTCAGCGTGGACCCTGAGTAAGGTCTAGAGTATTATGAGAGACATCTGACAAGACCAGACATGGAAACGTCTACTTTTTGAAGAAAAAGAAGCCGTTAAACTAAGAATGCTAGTAAATTAGCCAAGAAAGAGATATTTATTGACACTGAAAGGGGTTCAAATGTCCCAAAAGTCCCATGAGCAAAAATTTAAGCAAGATTTTGGAATGTGTAATGGTTGCAAGCCGGCAAATATAGGACATAAAATTAGGGCATCGATGAAAATTTGTGGCTAAAAGAGAAAGGGACTGACATGCAGCAGGGATGGAATAATAATTCTAAACGTGCTTTACACGAGATGGTATCCAGTGCAGTCAAATCAGTGCGTAAATAAGGCAAGGAGATGTGAAACCAATACACAGAGGATCACTTAGAAATTTTCAGTCCCTCTATTATCTGTATCACATTTGGAAGTAACACTGAAAAAGAGGTAGAAATGGGATAAATCTATTTTAGTAAGGAGTTTATTGAAAGTCATGTCCTAAATTTACCCGAGATTGCAACCGGCTTCATGCTTTACTGCTGAAGCAGGGATCGAGGTGAAATTAAAAAGAGATCCATAGAAAACTTTAATTTATGCTAATCCAATTAATTTGACCTCAGGGTAGAGAATAAATCCTTTGATTGGGGATTATTGAACTAAAGGGTATTGAATTCCTTTGTCTAATGTTTAGGCAACCTCATTCATACGTACAGCGACCACAACAAAAAGGATTAGGCCTATTTGGAAATGCTTTTTAATGTCTAACTAGTTGCCGACAGTCAAGTATGAAACACTTTTCTGACATTTAAAACGACTGTTTATTGACAAGGAACCTAACGATGCTGACAATAAACCAACATTCATGATTTATCCAAATGAGTCAAAGAAGAATAAGACTAAACTTTGCTATCGGATTTGGACTAATTTTCTCATTCACTCGCATGACTCAAAAGACACGCCCATATTGGACAAGGTATAAAGACAAGTAAGTTGTAAACAGCGTCCAAACGCGTCGAAACCATCAAATTAATTTATTAATTCAGCGACAGGCAATGTTAAGGCGAAGGGGCAAATTTCCCGACCTGCTCATCGAGATGTAGCAGACGACGTGCTCCACTTGTACATAGTTCTTAACACTTCTTTAGCCTATTGAATCATCAAGAACAACACACAGAAGAGATTATTATTGGCAACTAGTAGCGTTCAAACAAAGAGTTTTCGATGATCTCCAGCTAATATCACCTCCCTGGCTGTAGAGAACACAGTCACGGAGCTGTTGTACGTGCAAAAGACTGGCTTTCATTGTTTTCACGTCAATGTTTTGCTGTAATTGGAAAGAGAAAGTGTCGCCGAACGATCCCATGAGAGGTATCTTGCACTCAGTCTTACACAGGCAACATCAATAATAAAAAAAATGTTTTATTTATGACAGTGTTTTGTCTTTGCAAAATATCTTCACGTATTTGGAAAGAATTCCAGATCTGTTTTCTATAATATGTATCCACAGTATGATCACATGAAATTCAGGATTTTCTTAACCCAGAGATAAACGGTTCATTTATTATTAGAGAAAATAAAAGGTTAGAGGGATGAGTTTTTAAGACTTCTACACGTGTTATCATAAGCTGTTTTACGACACCATGGTGTAAACAAGTGCGACAAACACTAGGTGTAAGATAGTCATGTTGTTGTACAAGAATAACACATTGATAGCTAGTTTTTGTTGCATGTACTTGATATGGTGGTTCATTATTTTGGTTAATATGTAATACTTTCGTCTATACTGGTAAATTGTGCCGTTGATTGATCCCATGACTTTGGTTACCATAGAATAGCGATTGCAAATACAGACTGGGATTCATTTGGGGAAATCCCGTGAAGAATATTTTGTGAAAGAAATTATGAGGTTGGATGTTAAGGACTCAATAAAAACAAATAACGTAGGTGTATTTGTCACACGGTTTTTGGCAGAGGTTTTCTGTATGGATGACAGCAGTTCTAGCCATGCCTAGTTTACACTCAATTATGTCTGAATTACTATTGCTAGTAACATTTCGGACTTCTTCTCTATTTTCTTTCTTTCTCTTTTTTTTGGGGGGGGGGGGGGCTGAGCAAACAGAAATTTCGTTTTCCTGTCCCCTTCCATAGTAGTCTAAGTTAGGAAAGAAATTATACGAAGGGCGCCCTGATTGTTATATCATCCAGTTTTGTACCAGTTGGGCAACACTTTGTCAATAATCAATGAATCATCGTTAATTAAGACCGAAATAATATAACATTGTTGTAATTTTCTTTTAAAGAACGGTAGCATGTATTAGCACACAGTGTGAATTGTGCGAAGTATGAAAACAATACCTAAATAGTATGGGTGAAATTTCTCATCAAACATACTATTGTATGCTGAAAATTTATGAAAATATGACAACAAAGCAGATACGTGAAAAGGTATTTGGTGTCTACAAGTTTGGAGTACTAAGTGCTGTTTAGACGCTATCCAGCCTATAATGATTCCCCTGCCCGGCCATTAAGCCAGTCTATGATAATTCCCCTAACCCGCATATTAAGGCTACTCAATGTAATGTTGTTAATCTTTTGTTTGCGATTGCTTCTCTTTTCAGCTTTTGCAGTCTAACATTAAATTAATGTACCAGGGACAAAGCTCTGTAAAGGGTAGTACTGCACTCTCGTGGTGAGGCAGCAACCGTTGGGATGAGAGGAAGTTTTTCCATGTGAACTTTTACTTTTTCACATGATCAGAGTTTTGCAAACAGTACTTCACTACGTCTTATGCAGGGCAACATAAAAGCAAAACGACAACAGATACTCTTCTTATGACGGTATGTTTATTGAAAGTGGTAATTGAACCTCCTTAACAAACACGGCCCATTCAGTAAGTTAGGTGGTCAAAGCGTTGTACGTTTCAGTAACAGTTAAGGAAACTTTAAGATTACTGTCTTATTCAAGACAAAGATGCAATTACTAATTTTCGCTTTCATTGATGGAAAATGTTCAACCCTTAGTTTCTTTGCAAATTACACAAGATTATCAGAACAGGGAGTTGTGAAAATAACAACTCCCTGATCAGAATGAAGGAAATAAATACACACCTCCAGTCCTGCCGCCATGCCTTAAGGCACACATGGAATTTTTCAAAAGAAAAAAAAAAAAGAACTGAGATGTAATGATAATGATTTGGATTTTTGTAGCGCCTTTATTTGTAACATCTCATAGCGCTTCACAATCGTTACCCCTGGTCATTGGTAACTTGTCAAACCCCACTATATAGTGCACATCCCTTGCTGTTCGTACCCGGCACACTGAACAGTAATACCATTTCATCGTGTCCCTGGGGGACTTCCCATAGGAGCAGCCACAAACAGCGCATCACTATACAAGTTACCTCACAGGTACCCATTTAACACAATGCGTCATTGTAACACAATGCGTCATAGTTTTTGTTTGTTTAGATGTATAAGAAATATGTGGAGGGCCAGATATTCAATACACAACTGGGTTGTGACCGTGAAGACTTTTTGCTTTACTTGATCCAAAATTATCTGTAACAATATCACTATCAATTAACTAATTAGTATGTAAAAGTAACAAGATGACGTTTATCCATAGAAAAACGGGGGGGGGGGGGGTAAAGGATATATATTTAATTTCTGTGGGGGCTTTCACGGTCCTTATGTCACCACTTCGTCACTTCGACCTCAGCTACTGCGTTTATTCCCATTCTGCTTCAGAATTTTAGTCGCAGTTATTACGTTATAACGTGTATAATATATACCTGTTTATAGGTACAATTCGTTCACGTTTAGTTTCTTCTCATAACAAATTTAATTGAGTAGCCTAGATATTCATTGGAAACAGATGATTGTTGATCTGGTACAAATTCAGGGCTGAATGTTTTTGGCTGACGGGTGTTTGAAAGATGGATTAATCTCAAAAAAAAAAAAAAAACTTTTCGAACCTTATTACACGTCACACGTGCAATTTATTTATGAACTCAGACCTATCTTTTTCAATTTCTGTAATCACACCCAGTATTTTTCACCGTAAGCGGTAAGCATTTTAACCGCCATTTGTGAACGTCTGTACCGCATTGTCGTTACCGCTAGAGTTTCCGAGGCGATTGCCTTTGCCGTTATACCAGGAGCGAGCTAGGGAATTTGGTCAGAGGAGGTGAAGATAGTCTGTAGGGTCCCTTACCCAATGCCTCAACATGATCTGAGCCATGGCTTTTTCAACCTTTAGATTTCCCCACCTGGTAGAAAACTGCTTTCCCATTCCTCTCAAGTATTTTTGTTAACACGTAATTCCACTTTCAATCCTCTCTTTTCACATACTAGCATAAAGACTACTATTGTAATTCACTTAATGTTTCTTCTTTTTATCAGGTCTAGATTCAAGACTTTGTGTAAAAAAGGGAATCGACGTACTTTGTGACCGTAAAGATTAAATCTGCTAAAGCCAAAAGTAAGAAACCTTAAGGAGGGGGGACAAAATTTGAGAAATAAGTCACAGTTAGATGTTCATTTTGGCACCTGGAGATTAAGGTAAGAACACAAAGAACCATAACTTTTCACAAAATCGTATATCATTTCGTATATCCTTATTTGACCGCTTTGCAAATGCAGTAATAAAGTGCATTGTTAGAAACGGCCAAGACGGAAGGGCTGCCAGACCCTCTGAGGTACCTCCTTCATGGAGAAGAAAATTAAATTTAGTAGACGTGATTTCCTGGTATTTGAGAAAGAAGGAAGTACAGAAAGAAGCATTGCTATGGCATTACCATGCAGTGCCAAATAACCACTCTGCATTTAAGAGTAAGGCGAGCCGTTTATCATGTCCATGTTCCCTTGAAAATGGTCACCTGAAGGAAAGCAGAATAGACGCTTCTAATCAGATATGAGTCCGGTACTCATATCTGATTAGAAGCCATTCCAACTAGAAAACAGTTTTGTTTTATTTTAACCAGACGGCTTTTCTAATTTTTTTTAAGAAACAGTTTGTGGGAGCTATTTTGAAATCTGCATAAACTATTTTTATTGTTCATTTTGACAAATTTTCCCGGGGAGGTCCCCGGACCCCCGCCGTGGATGTGTTCTTAGGCGGGGTTCTCCCCCTGACGAATGAACCATCTTTCTCCTACAAGATAAACCGCCTGAACACACCAGCATATAAGCAGGATAAAGATAAAATAGTCTACGATTACCTCTATTAGCTAAACTGAAATGAGCTGGTAAAAAAATTTTAATTTAAAGGGCATAAACAGTCACCGCAAATTTATTTTGAGACAATAGCTAAATCTCACAGATGTCCTGTCATGTCATTTTACGTATCTTTCTTGATACGTTATAAAATAAGTATTGTATGTTCAAGGTAATCCAAGGAGCTACTCTACACGTGAATTTCACAACTCAATGAGAAAGATGCTGTACCGTGATCGTCAAAAGAGATTCATGAAATAGGATACCCGTGTACACACATTCAAATTGGAGTAAATTGGAGTGAACACTTTTTCCCGTTCAATCAAATCCAACTTCTCTTATTGAAATGTGAGCTTCTTTCTAAGGCATGGAATCTAAAAGGAAAGAATATTTAGATGCAACTTTTAAGGTGTAAAATGTGTCCTCCCCCTTAATCTGGGAGACATTTTGACAGAACATTTTCTTGTAGGCCTACACAAACGGGTACGCGCCAACCGACGACGGTTCCCCCAGTGAGGAACTAAAAAAACTCTAGGGGAACCCACACCAGGTACCATCCATGCACAAATGTCATGCCACAGACGAAAAGTCAATAGGCTACTTAATTTAATTAGCATTTCAGATCATATTATCAGTCCAAAGCTTCACCAAAGATAACACCATTTTTAATCTCGGAAAGCTCAGAACAAGAAAAATTTTTCAAAAGGTAGAGGTGTCATCTCTCCCCTGAGGCAAATTTCCTTCTGTTACACCGCAGGGTCTTCCAGAGTAGAAAAGAAATCACTAAACAATGAGGCTTTTTAAACATATAATCAATTCTACGTTTCAAGAAGCTTAACGAAAGATAGCACCATTTTTCATCTAAGCCATCTCACAAACAAAAGTTTTTCAAAGAGTGTAGAATGTCATATATAGTGTCATCCTCTTCTCTTGAACCTCTTGACTTACGCCCAGCCAAAGTAGGGAGCATATCACTACAAAAGGACAACTTGTAAAGATAAAATCAGTTCAACGCTTTGCAAACGATAGCATAATTTTGCGCATAAGCCAGGCCTTACATGTCCCCTCCCCCTCAGCACTTTTTTCTATGATGACACTCATGCACAGGTGAAGAAGGAAGGACCCTCCTCGGTGTCAACTATCTCTAGGCACGCCACTTGGGTCTCCGCTTAGCAATTGTCATCAACTGCCCCCTAAAGATTTCGCCCAGGCTACGACCCTGAAAGGTCACTTTGTGTATTTTGTAGTTTATTAAGACTTAAGCAAAGCTTTACTATACATTAGTGCGTACATAGCGTGTACGCAAGTTTGGACTAAACCTATCTTCCCTTGGAAGATGACCCATTTCATTAAAATATAGTACAGGGAATGTCCGTTGTTGAGCATTTTTATATCTTCGCATACAAACACTGTTAAATGATGTTATGTGGAAGTAATATCAATAATGGATCAAGAGTAAAGTACGGTAAAATCCGTAAAAAAGCACGTACCTTAACGCGCTTTAGGCTCGAACGAAAGCGCCCTTCTTCATTTACTGTCTGTTTACTGTAGAGTAGGCCTTTAAGTAATGTGCATTCTGGTAGTGCACGGCATTTCCACCCCACAGTAAAATTCCACGTCACTTTAATGTTTTCCCCTTGAAGATCAATCAAAAAGTAATTTAATTAACGAAAAGAAGACTGATTTTTGTAAATGATATGTCTTTGACCTCTCATTTTGACCATTAAAACAGGGGCTTGGAAGACAATTATGGACTATGTGCCCTTCCCACCTAATTGGAAGAAAATAGGTGTATCAATTTACGAGGAGTTTTGACACGTAATTGCCCTTAAACTTTAGTTTGACCATAAATCACGTGACTACTTAACTCGACTTCTATGCAAACCACGTATATTGGTAGTACTCGACATTTCTTGCATACCTGAGAAGTGATTTAGTTAATTCAATGCTTTGCTTTAAAGTTAAAGAGAAACCGACTGTTGGCCCGCGAAGTTTGAACTTGCTTTCGGAGTCCACAAGTCTCAATTTCTTACCCTAAGGTATCTTTCTCACCAAAGGTAATGGGAATCGGGCATAGCTGTACAGGGGGAGGTATAGTGAAGCAAGCGTTTACGTAAGATGTACATTCTGCCTTTTTGACGTTTAGTTTCAGTTTTCACTGGAACTGCATATTTTGGTAGTGTCAATCACATTTCCACTGCACTGCACATTTTCACTGTCCCTTTGGATTTACCATCAAAATGATATTTCCAAAATTTAGCCTTTGACATCAGACCCTGGAGCCTTGCTTCCGGGATTTTGCTATATAAAAATGTTTACAGATGGATACCTTCCGCATCTATGTTTGAACAAAACCAGGCTGATCACTGACTAGCTTTTGTTGTTAGCTTATTGGATGTTATCTAATACGCATGAAGCATATTAGAACGTCGTCGCAATGTTGTGTAGCACAAAATAATCTCCTGGTTATACTCGTTACAATACAGGACGTAAGATGTTTATCCTAAAACCAGGAAGGAAGACATAGGTGCAAAGGTCATGCAAAGTGATGCTACGTATGACGTTCTACCATATACAAGATGTGATATTAACATTTAAGGCTCTGTCCTAAACACCACGCGCATGCATTCGTGTGCAACGTTGCTACAGATATATTAGGTTTCATCATCTGCTTTTTATTTCAGAACACAGCGATTGTCCCTACAAAATATTGCCTACGGCCGTCAGGCTATTGATGCAGACCGACGACTAAGCCACTTATTAACGGCAAACACGTCTTGTTCAAATTGCTTGACATACCTTCGTGAATTAATCTAAATATATTTTAAAGAAATGTTACTTCAACTTGGTGAAATTTGCTAGAGCCTTTAAATAAATCAATGTGAAAAATTCAGTTCATCAGCCGTCCGAGAACACATCCATGTGATTCCAGTAATATTTTCTTTACAACTTATGACCGGTAAGGAATGTATTGAATTTCACAACAATGAATGAACTAAACTTAAAATTTTCATAGATACAATTGATCAGAATTGCTGTGAATGTGGTATGGGTATGAAGTGAATAGTTAAGCACAATGTGCGGTAGAATGGAGCAATTCTCTGATCATCATGGAATAGTAAAATTGTCGCATACTCATACGAACGGAAACAAAAAGGACATTCCTTTACAAAAGATAGTCCGTCCTCTGACCTCGTCATTGGGAAACAATGAATGCACAGAAAAAATTATTTTCTATCCTACAGTATGTGTCGATCTTATGCATTTGCCGTTACCTTAGAGGCAAGCGATTATCATTGCAACTTACACGAAAAACTGCAGTCAGCTGGTTTGTGGACCGGATACGCGCCCAAGTGTACATCGCGCGCCCATTAATTCAACGTCGTGCGTGTAGAGTACGTCATTGTTTTGCTTCCAGATTGATGTCCCGTGACGTCATTGTATAGTGTTTTCTATCAAAATTATGAGGGATATAATTTACTGACCCAAACTTTTTGAAGCTTTTGAGAGACATCCTATCAAGGATCTCAGCCTACTCACCTCACAAGAGCGTAATTTATCATTTGGTCTTTTTCGGATGCATGAAAAAGACGTTTTTATCATTGTTATTTACTTTTTCAGGATGTATCAAAACTTTCTCTTAAGATATGTCTCAAGAATGTCTAGAGGTACCTATAATAAGATTTTTATTCTATGTCACTAGTTTAATCCTCAACTTGACGACTATCCTGAAACATTCTCCAGAAGTAGCGAAAATGAAATTCTTAACTCAATTTCGCCAGCGATATTATTTTAATGGATCTATAAACAAACATACCGTATTACTTGATATGTAAAGATTTTCGACTGTGCAACACATACATATGGTTTTAGCGAAACAAAGTCAGTGAAGGTAGAATCTCTGTTTCATGACATCACTTGTGATTTATCTAAGTGCATTCAGTAGACCTGAATTAAGATGTTATACACTTTACATAGCAGTATCAAGCATTTCTAAGTATTAGAAAGGACATCTGCACACCATTTACAAGAGTTAAATATCTCTTCCTGAGGGATTTGAGCTTCGAAATAAGGTCTCAGATTCGCATTTATTGCCACAAAAATTATTTTGCTTTCTTGCAAATTCTAGAAGCATATACTGCTTCCAACAAAACTCTCATGCTGTACCAAAATTGAGTAGAACTGTTATGCAGGTTGTCTCTTTGGTTGTTATATATGATTTGTTATGTTAGAACTTCATAACAATGATTTACAGAAGAGGAACTTAAAACAAAGGCACGTAATATGGTGTTTATTGCAAAATATTTGTTGCCAAAGATGAATCCTGAAACAAAAATGTTTACCGAAATTATGAATTTGTATTGACCAAATACAAATAAAACTTTTGTACAGAGGCAATATATATAGTAGTGTTGTCAATTACATATATGGCTTGAGGAAACCTGGTTGACAATGTGAAGTTTTAACATATTTACAAGACCAGTATACTGATATTTATTTAACTATTTTTGAAACGTTTTCGTGGCATCCGTTTATACATACTTTGCAAAGCTCTACAAAAGCAAAGAATAGCCTAAAGGTTCAGGGGGCTATGCAAAAAAGTAAAGCTGTGTGTGTTCGTGCGTGGTCTTACACACCATTGTGCCTGTAAACGTAAAGCGTTTTCCAACTGTCTCAATAGGTGACTGTGCTTAATATGTATAACTTATGACGGCACAAGACACGTTTGGTAGAATGCATAGACGTTACGCAAGTGTATTGATTAAGTATTATTGTTTTCGTAAGAAATGGGGACCTAATGAGCAGTATGTCTATAAGAAATCAAACGAATATTTTGAAGTTTACCATTTACGCGTATATTATATAACAATGGAAACGAAGGTAAACTTATTAAATCCAAATAAATGTTTTGAACTTGAGACTTATCAGCATTATCAACGTAACGCATGAAACTCGACATGCTAAACATTAGACAGCTAGTCATATCAACGTCTCACCGCTGTGTCTGAAACTCAGGAAGAGTGCCTTAATTGCTATATACCTTATAAACGTACAAAACAGGAAGCAATACTCATTGAAGGAAGCCATCCAGGAAGAAAAATGTGAAAGTTAGTGATACATATGGCAACATAATGTATTGCTCTTGTCGATATTAATAACATGACAGCATTTTTATGGACAGACATTACATGTATGTGACAGCTTGTTGTAAATTTTACAAATGTCATTTAATGTGAACTAATGTTAAGAACACCATAATAGATTGCACAAGAAGAATATAGAGCTAGAATTTTCCTCTGTGAAAATGGTATTATAAACCGGCCGAAGAAACGTAATAAACAATTTATGTATTAAATTATATGTAAAATGTCCTGAAATAATCAACAATTTCAAAATAATTTCATGGAAGTAACATAGTTTAAACATTTCATGTTCAGTGCGTACAATCTAGCTCCGCTGGTGGAATTTCGGAGGGCAGGAAGAATACAAGTACATGCTTTTAAGGGGGGGGGGGGGGCAATTTGGTCCCCGGTGTTGTCCAGTGGTGACATGGTGGTATAGGTGAATTACCTCAGACCATCTGGCAATCATAAATTCCTCAATTTTCACATCACAACTAGTTGGACAAAGGAGTGACTTAACCTGACTATGAAGCGTGATCGTAAACAAAACCTCACCTGGACAATTGCCCCTGGGTCAATTCATATGGCGACCTCCCCGCACCATTCCGTACAAACAATTCTCTTCCAGACAGTTCACACTCCGGACAATTGGCAACCCGGACAATTTCCACCTGGGAAATTTTTCCCTCCTGCAGTTTCCAGTTTCCACTCCGAACACTTCCCATCTGGACAATTTCCACCCATGGCAATTTTCATCCTCACGATTCTGCATCCTGGACTTTTTACAACCATGTAACCGCGTGTTTGGTGCAGCGGTAGATCGTCCACCTCTCGCGCGGGAGGCCCGGGATCGATTCCCAGGTCGAGTCATACCAAAGACTTATGAAGGAACCTACTGCCACTGTGCGTGATGCTCCGCATAAGCAATAGAGTAAGGGAAAACAAGCCAGTGAGCTACAACTCGAAAAAAGGCCGTGGCCGGCTTGGCTTGATCCAATTGGTTGGAAACTCGGCCGTTAAACCTCATCTAACTAACTACAACCATGGAAATCGCCCCAAACAGTTCCCTGGACGATTAACCCAGTGAAATTGGACTAGTATGTAACACAAAAAATGTAGCCGACGTGTTATTTAGGATATTATTCCAGTAAGATAGGTTATATTTTTTTATTTTGAATTAAATTTGTTGTTTCAAATTTTAATATTGTATCCAAAATCGGCCATTGACAACGATTGGAATTGCAACCAAAGATAACTTTGAGGTCCTTAAACTTATAAAGAATTGGTCTTACACAATATTTTAATGCGTACAAAGTGTAATGTTGCTGTAGATATTTCGCTAGTTTGTGCCTACTAATGTAATCAGTTGTGAACAGCTGTGCAAAACGCAAATCCTTACTTATGGGGTTCGAATGTTTCCAACGAGCCCCCTTTTGAAAACGAACCTCCTTTTAAAATTGAAGCACACGTCTAACTATATGGGTAGTTCGTTATCTCGTATTTTGGCTCAGTCTTAGTAATGAAGGTATCGTTCGCAAATACATACTCCATATGAATACTTATGTTAGTACATAACTTATAATGACGTAATACTCAATCATCTAATTCGTGGGTTTCGTGGGCGATATTATCAGGGAAATAATATTGGGCCCAAATTGTGTTAATGTTTATACCAATTGAGGTTGAATAATGCACATTTGTTCTTTGTTGTAAAATAATTAAGGTTGTAGAGGGCGGCAGCAGGAAGGGGTGGGGTGAACTGAATTTTCGAACCTTAAGAGGAAGTTGGTCTCCTTGAGTTTGCAAAAAATGGTGAAAAAAGAATCACCCAGATTGTAATTTGAAGATTCTCAGAACCTGGAAACTTACGTGTAAGGGACATTTCTTCTCGACTTTGTCCTAGGAAGTCCATTGACCTCTACCTCAGACATGCTAGTAACGATGGGTCCGTCCTAAGGAATGAACAACCTCTACACAGGATCCACGTGAATCCTTTCCGATGTTCTTGCCCAAACTACACGATACACTAGACAATGGACGCACCTGTATTCAGCTTAATCCTTCTTTATCCACCCTGTAGTCTCCACCCTGGAAGTAATTTACAATCGGGGTAATGAGCGTATTGGAGGTGCCACTGCTGCCAGTGCTGTTCCTGACACAAAAATGTCAGCGATGAGGGGGTTAAATTTTGTCTACATATTGAGATTTATAGAGTAAATTTACATTAAACGTTGCAAAATATTTCACCAGACTTCATTTAAGCACCTATACTTACGACAAAGTGGTCAAAAGACCTACGGCTGATAACGTGAAAGAGAGCATTCGCCCCATGAACTCTGATCTCGGATGAACATACCGTTATGGTTCCTCACCTGAAGTGACAGTTCTAATAAAGTGATACTTCTAGCGGTCTAGAACGTTTGGAATGCCAGATTCGACCCCCACCCAACTTTGTTGCACACTGATGCTTGGTATGGAAGACGAGAAACTGTAGTGACAAAATTTTGCTGTTCTGTAGGGTAAGGTTTTGATGCAATTTATGTAAACTGGCTATAGACGTTCATGTGAGAAGCAAACCTGTAGTGACAAACTTGCTTTTCTAAGGTGCCATTTCCTGCAATTTAGGACATTTAGGATATCAACTTTCTATGAAATGGTGATCTCGTCAAGGTAAATGAAATTGTAGTTAAAATCTTGCGTCTTCAGCAAAAGGGAACGCCTGTTCTTCCCACTGTTTTACTCTCATCCCAAACCATGTAGGAGAAGGTCAGGTCAGAAGGATCGAAGTCGTCCAGGAGCCGTAATCGCCGATTATATTGCGTAGGTTGCTTTCGTTGGTAAGTCTCCCGACATTTTTGCCATATTTTCCATAAAAGGAGAAAAAAAATTTTCAGTGTGTTTCGCAGGCTCCGCACTTTACTTGTTTTCTTTCAAACCTCAGAAATATGAACAAAACAATTCTGCCCCATTCCTGAAGATTATCTGGACATAGTTTAGATAGTGTACTGTAAAAGTAGGAAATTCATCTTTGATCGCAGAGTTTATTTCTGTTGTTTGTGATACGGTACGGTAGACAAATTTGAGCTTAACCATTTCGTTGGAAAGACCCTGCAAGCATGTTTTCCCACTGGGGGTCAGCTGTCTCGACAGTAAATTTCTTTGTTATTTCAGTGGAAAAAGAATTCTTCAAATCAGATTTTCTGATAAAAAATGAAAAAAATAAAACCAACTTAGGACACAATACATCAAAATTGTGCAAATTCGCCTAAAACATGACATGATATTATATAAACGGTGTAGATCCTTGGACCCGTTGCCCTCCCTGTCTCTATCCTTACGCCCCCGAATCGCCCTTGTCGGAACTTTTGGCTGCTCCCTGGACAGACCCATAGCCACGCACTACTGCCCAGATAGCTCAATAACGTTGGGCCAACATTGAAAAATTGGTTGGCCAAACGGTTGGGCTAATGGTGCATGAATGGTTGGGTGCTCATCGGGAAAAGGTTGGGCCTACAACCAATTTTATATTTGGCCAGCATTTTGCCTACCAAAAGTCATGCCATTAGGCCAACGATAGCAAATAAGCTACCCAACCTTTAGTTCCAACATTTGGTTAACGTTAGTTAAATAAGTAGTGTCAAGTGTTAGCTGGCAAAGATTTTGCCAACGGTCTAGCGGGTAAACATTTGGAAGTTTTCAACGTTGGGCCAATAACATTTCGCCAACATTTCACCAGTTTTCACATCAACAGTGCAAAGAATGGTTGGTACAACTCAACTTTGCCTCGCTTTCCGAAACTTGTCATAATTAATCGCTAATTATGTTAACCCATAATGAATGTTCAGAGAAGTTACCTTCAACAAATTTTAAAAGTTACCAGCATTGCTAGCCACTTTCAAAAGAAGTAGGATTTTAATTGAAAATTCATATATAAAAAGAATTCATTTGGTTTGGGTATTATATATTCAAAAAGATTTGTTTGTTATTATTAACGATTAATAATACAATTTTCTTCATAATATTTCAATTTCCTCTTCTTTACGTTGTATCGTACTACTGAGAAACATCATTTCCGGCACGAATTTACCATTGCCTGCCACGATATTTCAATTAGACTACGTCAAGTGATAAAGACACATTTCCTTTGAAAAATTCGGAATGCTCCGTTTAGATGAAAGGTATATAAATTTCGTGTTCCAATAGAATTTTACAGCATTTGAAACGTTTTTTTATCTTAGCAAAAATTCCCAGTGTAAGTGAACGTTTTGCAAAATATTCACTGTGAATGTAAAATTTAGAAATAGCTGTTATTAAAAGAGGTATGAGGTTGGCTTGATACCATAATGACCAACTTAAAACTCTTCTGGTGCTCTATTGTTGGGCCAATGTCGGGCTGGTTACCATTTGCTAAGCAAAACCAATGTAAGCGTTTAGCAACCCATAACCAGCGTTGAGGTTGGGTCAACGATAGGTTGTAGGGCGACTTTGAAGTGCTCTTCAAATTCAGCAGTTGAGGTATGGCTTTTAATTTAACTTTTTCATCCACTTATGCTGTTGTTGTTTTATATTTGACATGATAATATCACAGATAAGTGCCAGGTGATGAGTTCTGAACGTCGGTTTACTGTTTTGAAAGGTCTATAAATAAAGTCTGTTATTCTGTTTTATTACGGTATCACTTTTAATGGCCTATGGATATTTCAACAGTTAAAAGTGCTGTCCCAGTTTTAGTTCAATATATGATGCAGTTGTTCACTTAAAACTGGCTCAACGTTGGTTTATTACATAATGCCCGACGGTTTTCAAAATATAGCTGACTCAGTGTTGGTTGTACACATAATGACCAACGGTTGGTTTCATGAAAATGGTTCAATGTTGGTTAAATGTAAAGCATCCAACAGTTGGCTACTTGAAGTTGGTTTCATGTTGGTTAAATGTATGATGCCCCACAATTGTCCTATAAATGTTGGTCAAATGTTGGCAATACATGCAATTTACAATTGTTGGCTGAATAT
This sequence comes from Holothuria leucospilota, assembly GCA_029531755.1. Lineage (NCBI taxonomy): Eukaryota > Metazoa > Echinodermata > Holothuroidea > Aspidochirotida > Holothuriidae > Holothuria > Holothuria leucospilota. Next base: position 91,322,771 of record CM055961.1, read on the forward strand.
TGATTGGCGAAATGTTGGCCCTGTCTTTAGTTGCCTACAAAACATATTACCAACTCTTGCCAACGGTTGCCAACATAGCCCAACATAACGCCAATGCTCTGTGCTATCTGGGTGAAGAGTTGTCTGAATCAGTTTTATATTAGTATGCAAATGAGGTCATGCAAATTGCAATAAGCAAAATATTAAGTAATCCACATTCATGTATTAACAAACAACATTTTGAGTTCGTACCATCAAATGGAAGCTGGTTCCATATATTTCATGAATTGTCATGGGTTATACAAGGCATTGCAGGTGTAAATGTATCCTATGACTACTTCAAGAAACTTTAATCACACAATAGAGGGCTTGCGTTTATCGCAAGCCGAATGTTCAATAAATAGAAAATCCAAGATTATCGACCGATAATCGACGATTTTCAAGCGATAACTTGATTACCGGCTGATGGTTTTGGATAACCAGTGGATAAATTTGAATTATCAACTATACACCAGGTTAATCTCAAGAGCTTCCAAGATTGTCAATGACCAACCAAGTTTACTACCTGATAATAAAAATCCAGGGTAATCTTCGACAATTCTGGATTATCGACCGATATCCAATATTGCTTTTATAATCTTGATTATCTAATAATATATATATATATATATATATATATATATATATATATATATATATATATATATATATATATATATATATATATATATATATATATATATATATATATATATATATATATATATATATATATATATATATATATATATATATATATATATATATATCTAATAATAATCTTGGATTATCTACTTAAATGAAAATTCCGCCCGTCAAAGCTGATTTGTCACGCAAATATCATGAAATATCACTTTCTTGCCCTTTTGGCAGAATAATCCTAAAGTTATTTCGATTGATAATCTTGGATTTTCTACCAATAATCTTGAATTCTCGACCGATAATTCTAGATTCTTGACCAATAATCGTGGATTCCTGACAGATTATCTGGAGTTATCGACTGACTATGCTGGTTTATTGGTCGATAATTCAAGATCATTAATATGTTTTTCAAAATCTAAGATAATCGGTCGAGAATCCAAGATTATCAAATTGTGGTTTGATAAACCTGGATTATCTTTTGAGAATCAAAGGTAACCAAACGACAAGCCAAGATTATCAAATTGTTTTTTGATAATAAAGTTTGATAAACTTGCATAATCAACCGATAATCTTGGATTATTGACAGATAAACCTGGTTTTACAAAATAACTTTTTTTTTACTCTTGGATTGTCAACCGTTAAACCAAGTGTTTCAAGATAAGTTTTGAACATCTCGGATTATCGAACGGTGTCCTTAGATTCTCGAATGATAAACCTGGTTTATCAATTTTGTTTTTGATAATCAAGGATTTTCGACAGGTAAACCAGAACTATTTAAATAAGACTAGTTTAAAAATCTTGGATTAACGATCCAGTTTCTTACATTCTCATTCAATAATCTGGGTTTTCTATCGATGATGTTGGATTATCAATCGATGACTTTGGACTGTCGACCAATAATCTTGGATTGTTGGTCAATTATCTTACATTAGCAATCTTTAATTCAAGTTTATTGCATGCAGTACACTTAAACTAGTAGATATTTCAAGATTGTAGAGTGATGTATCTAACTAATATGATAAGCTTGGGTTATCTCTTGATAAACCTGGTATATCATTGATTGGCGGTATATCATTGATCGGATTGGCGGTCGATAATCCAAGATTATCGACCGATAATCCAAGTTTATCTATTTATTGAATAGTCGGTCTACCATATATGCTCACACAATCGCTGTCAACCGTGTTCTGCAATATCTGTATCGTAGATACCTGTGAGGGTGTGTAAATTTGATATCAGTAATACATGTTCAGGAGCGCCCGAAGACGCTTCCTCGGGTTAAGTAGGTTTCCTCAACGAATTAAGTCATTTGCCTGAATTCTGTTTCCAGATTGTGGCAATTATTTGAAAGTTCTTGGTGTGTTCTCACGGTTTTGTGGGTTCGCTGAGGGATTAATGCATCTATCCCTAATTTTAACCACTCCAACAACGTCATCGTGCGTGGCGCCTACATCGTCAAAAGAATGTCTAGCCTCGCGTGGAGTTTTCGGTGCCGTTCGACTCCCCTCGTCGCTCGTTATCAGAATAATCTCCGCGAATGCATAGTCGTTCTAGGATGATAACGACAACCACATCCGTCGGAAAGCTGAAACTAGGATAAGCACATTACTGTTCTCTCTCTTTTGTAATTTGCTCTCCAATTGTACTGGCGAAAAACAGTGCGGACGACACGTATTGCATTGGTGAGAATGTACCCCCAAAGAATTCAAATCACTTATTACAATGACCTACAAGGAGCTTAAGCTAGATATTACTACCAAAAATCTCACCCAAACTACATGAACATTCTCGCTCTAACCCTTATAGCCTTTATATCACTACTTGTTTTCTTTTTTTTTCAGTGACATTTCAAAAGTCTTTCCTGTATTCAAAGTCAGGGTTAGAAACAGGGCTGAAACTGAAAAAAACGTGTTTTAAAATTCTCACCCTGCACCCCACGAGGATCGGATCATGCACCCCATTTGTGAAAATCGCGTTTTGCGCTCGTGGTGCAGATGCCCCATTGTGGCCATTACCTTCGTAAATTCTCGGATTCGTGTTTTCTTCTATTAGCCTACCCAACAATAGTATTGGCCAGTATAAAGTCTTTCTTTCTTTCCAGAATGCCACTCTGCAACTAACTGTGGTAACTGTCCAGGGTGGGAATTGTCCCAGTTGGCTATTTTTTCAGATAGGAATCGTCCCAATGGGACTTGGCCGAGTGACAATTGTCCAGGTTCATTCAATATTCTCCGTAAAAAATGTCTGCAGGGAATCATCCGGTGTATTTGTCCTACAGGAAATTGTCCGGAAGTTGTCTGGTAATCATATGGAGTGTATGTTTCTTATCTCTGCGAAACAAAATGAGAAACAAGCTTTACATACTTGTCACAGTTGCAATGGCAATTCCGTTGGTAAGTACAGCAAAGTCATGATTACTTTATTACCTTGGTAGGAAAACATGTTTCCAAAATTTTCCTGTCCTTCAAGGGTTATACATTGTTAATAATTAAAGAACACACTGCTTCATTTTAAAATAGATTTAAATTGTTTTATCCTCGATCCTAAAATTTGCAAAGTAATTATTACCCATGTACTATAATATACACCTCTAAAAATTGATATGGAAAATTATTTTGCGAATAATTCACATCTATACTTGGAAAATGTGGCAACTTGTATCACGACATTTCTCGGTTGGTGCTAAGTTCCTGAGCCCTCATGCATAAGATTGCATTCCGAAAGTTATGTCCTTACGTTACTAAGGATTAAAAGTTAGCCGCTTCTTTCTCAGGCAGTGTCACCATAAATCTGGCAGATCCAGTAGCACTTTGATTGCGTTAAAGAGGCACATTGAGTTGGTTCATGAAATTTACCATGTTTTGCCAAACCTGTTAATTTTTCTTCATATACTAATGACAAATCGTCAAACTTAAACAATCGGCACATCTTGCATAAAAATAAATGTTTCATAAGTGAGTAATAAACATATCAATTCGGTATTTAAGAATTTGTGACCAGACAGTTTTTTAAATTATGCACACAACCGTTACAAGCCAGGATAAAAAAAAATCAAAATTTTAGCTTTATGCATAACTATTGGATGTGAAACTCGACTAATTATGCTAATAATAATCATTGTCACGTGGTGGTACCCTTCACAACCCTCGTTAAGTTATCAGTGTCAACTCAAGGACCTGTGATATTCAGACTTAAAGATTCCTGATTTACCTCTATACTTCATGGCAGATTACTTAAAGTACAATCCCACTATACGAAGTGTAAACAGTACACAAGATGATAATACCGGACCTCACTGGGAATCCCTAAAGTTAATTTACAAACTTTCCGATAATTTTCAAATTATTTTAATTTTAATCTTTCATGAGGACATTCTGCCCCTATGCACAATACAGAAATCTTCAAAAAGCCAATCAAATAGCACAGAAATTGGTTAGTTAAACTTCAAGCACATTTAAATTTCAAATGTTTTGAATTAGCAACACTTCTTCATGTAAAGTACACATTCATCAAATCATTCTATTACTTTCGTGTTTGGGATAACATACATTCCGAAGAGATGATGTTCATTCGTTGCCATGAAGAAAATTCAACTATAAATTGTAAGTGTACTTACTACTTTATTTTTTATGCATTTTACTAATTCTGATTTTTGTTTTTCTGTTAAGAAGTTTATAACAAGGACGTCTGGTATTCCGATGCTAACCAAGAGCTCGTCATTTGATGAACATGAAAGTTTTCCCACACGTACTTTTGCCTTCTGAAGACTCATCATCCAGTTTTTGGTGTACTTCATCTGAGCCTCTGAGAAATGCTTTGCTTTGTACGGTTTTTGGCCATACGTCTCTGTGACAAATCCCATCAGTTTAAAACAACTGCTTTCATTATCGTTATTCTTCCACAAAAGTTTAGGGTAGCCTTCTCTCATGTAGCGTGTGAGGTATTTACCATGGTTAAAGGAAACCTCCCTTTCAGTCGCACTGTCTTCACTGTCCGTGAACACGACAATCGAATTCAGAGCCGCTATAGCTCCAAAGAATTCCTGCAGAAATCAAAAGGAGGGATATTACTGTTGCTACAGACGATATATTTTAACTTACTTGAGACTAGTGACACCCCTATTAAATTTTGGCAGGATCCGAAAGTGAGAAATGGATGGTTTATAAATTGATCAAGCAAAGTAACTTTTTTTCAGTAACTGATGTAAAATACAGAGTTTGCATAAATTCAGGTCATTTTCATTTGGGTGTTATTCTACATCGTCTAAAAAGGATTTGTTGCCTAAATCTTTTCTTTGTTTTATGCACAGCGGTACTTGACAAATTTGTGCCTAAGGGGTGAATGTATATTAGATGAAAGTACTGTTTGGCACTGATCATTGAACTTTTTCAAAACAAAACAATTCTCAGTCAAGGCAAAGTTGGAATTTTGCATGAACAGGTATTTTCTCGAGGTTTACATGCCATTTTTGTTTTAAATATCCCCATCCCAGGTGCAGCATGTGGAGTTTTGTGCTTTGTTTTGGTTCTAACATTTCACTTTTAATGTATGGATATATTTCATGAATATGTCAACACTTGGTACACTGTATATCTTGCAACAAACTATCCATAGGTCAAGATCCCTATTCTAATATTTCAATTGATTACCATCAATGTGTTCATGATTTTTAATAAATCAATATTTAATAGCTTTTGTAACAAAAATGGAAGAAAATATTGCATTTGACAACCAAGATTTTAGTACCTTGCTGTCAAAATTGTAGAAAGTGCAAATTTTACGAATAAATGAGCCACACTTGGCAGTGTAAACTGATAGAAATCCTATCATGGCTTAAACACAATAAAAATATGTGAAGACGAAATATCTCTCCGAAATTTCAAGATACCGAAAGCAGTATTGGGATATCGTATTGTTAGCTGTACCTTTAACACGCAATTAAAGTTTTAATTTTGATCTGTATAATCCAGGATCCTATGTCTGAAAGGGGGGTCACTTCCTAAATTCTTTCACATTTTATTAAGACACAAACAATTTTGGGGGCCCAGCAACCATCTGGAGGCCCAAGCTCCCAGCCCTAGCCCCCGTAGCTATGCGCCTGGTTTCATCTTATTTTGCTTACAACAAGAGATATCGTAATACATGAATTTCGATACAAAATTACATACATTATTTTGTTACAAAGATGGTTAGATTCTTACGGTACCCAATTATATCATGTTAGATTTTGGGGTATGCAATTTAAAACATTACACCTTACAAAATGAGTTTTATGGGACATTGGTTCTCATGCCTATTGAACAATAAAACTTTGGACACCCATCTATCTTGAAGTTACTAACCATTTTTACATACATGCCTAAATTGTTATAGGTATGATAAAAAATTTCACGACGACCAAGAAAGATGTAAGTTCAAGTATCCTTAGCCAGATCTCAGATGGAGATATTTAATTGACACGGCTTAACCCTAGGGTTATTGAATGTTGTTTTGCTAGAACTTACCACAAAACTTTGGAGTACTTCCTCACTTTTTATAACGTCGCTCGCTTTCAGTACTATTACAAAAACGTTAACTGTCATCCCACTCTTATGAACCGCTTCCGCCATGTCCCTCCAATTTTTTGTGACCTCTGTCACACTCTCTTGGAAGAAACCTGGGGTGTCAACAATGCGAAGATTGTAATTTTCACCTCCATAATCGATTCTGGCGTGTAAATAACGACATCCATATGTTCGTTCATCTTCACTGTTTATACCTTCATTGGGCACTCCATCCTTTTGACTGTCGAATCCTTTCAGTATATTAATCAAACGGCTTTTCCCGGCACCACTTTGGCCCAGAAATACCAGACGAATGGGTTCTTTCATTGTAGCCATGATGGTACTCAATATAAGTTGACGTGAAGGCTGAAGGTGAAACATAAAAAACATCGTATTGATTGTGTCTAAGACAGATGGTTAGCAATTACAATGTAGGGAATGGCTCTTCACACGTTTACACGTAGACATTTTATAGGTACTGGTGTTATTCTTAACTGTACATGATATATAAGTCCCTGCTTTGCCAATGTTCAGAAGACTCTGTCTTGTAATTTATATTTATACTTAAAATCGTCTCTTCTCTTTACTACTGTAGTATATGACTATTATCTTACCTCTTCAGAAAGTCGAGCTTTGCTTTCAGTAAGGCACTGTTGCGGTGAATTCCAAATGTAATATGTCTGTAAAGCTGTCTCACTGCATGCCGTTTACTACGCACAGTTTCAAGGTAGACAATCTGTGCTATTATTTGGCGAGTGCGAAGTGATATCGTCGGAGGATACAATTGATCTGACAAAATGTGTCTATTTTGATTCACTGTTCTTGAATAAACGTCCCTGATTCTCTTTTTAGGGGAGGAAGTACGAAGTGAAATGCATAATTACTGTACCAGGAGCGTATACAGCATATAAAAATTATTATATAAGACATATATTTGTTCCAGGTTTACAACTGACATAAGGTTTGAACAAACTGGTCATTAATAAAGTCACATTTCCCTGTCATTTTGATACAGCAGGTACAAATACGTGATTTGCATGTAGACTTCTTCAACCTTGAAGTAGTTGTAACAGTTGTGAATTTCATCCCCACATACTGTGTTTGACGGATTAAATACTGCAGTCTGGTTATCTTTCTCATGAACAAGAAGCTGTCCTTGCCAGTTGCAGGTGTGCCCTCCAAAAAATAAAAGAAAGGAGGTGAACTTGGGGGCCATTAAACCTAGTCAACGTTTCACGAAATGAGTGGTCTGGGCTAATTTTTGGTCACACGACTTCTATCTGCTATGCAGTTGTTTTAGTTTGGGCCACATAGTTTTCATAGATACATTGATAATATTCTTTTCATTTGGCCTCATGGCTTACCTAGCCTGCGTTCTTTTGTATCGTTTTGTAATGCTTTTCACTCTTCCACTAAGTTTACATTTGACTTTTCTGACAAGGAAATCCCTTTTCTTGACGTACTGGTTAAGTTACATAGCGGTTCCATAGCAACTACCCTTTACTGTAAACCAACTGAAAGCTGAATTTTAACAGTTCCGATCACATCAATTTGAAACGATCTATTGTATTTTCTCAATGCATCAGAATCATGCGTATCTGCTCTGCCCAGTCTGAATACGACAAACAAGTTGGTAACCTTGTGGTTTTTTTCTTAATAATGACTACCCTCTACCCGAATAAGTAAAGCTTCCGTTTACCGCAGGGATAAATTGCTATGTTACAAACCTAAAGTTGAAAATTCACGTATTCTACTTGTCTTTGACTATTCCTTTAAAAGTGAGGACCTACATAAATGTATACGTTCAGATTTCAGTATTCTTTGGACATACAAGTCCATTTCCAAACTTTTTGAAGATCCCCTTTTAAATGCGAGACGGCAACCGCTCAACCTCAGATCTCTCATTTCATCCTCCATGCTTCTTACTGTTGGGAACAAAGGCAATAAAAAGTGTGGCAGGCCTAGGTGTCAAGTGTGTCAGTTCATTATCACGGACGAAACATTTACCCCTCCTTGGGCTTCTAGCAACATCCGTCCCCCTCCCCTGGACTGTGACACGCCTAATGTTATATATTTATTATGCTGCAATTTGTGTAGCAAAGGCAACTATGTCGGTCAGACCGGCACCAAATTTAGGCTGAGGTTTAATAACCACAAGAAAACTGTGCAGGAAAAATCAATAAGCTATCCTGTATCAAAACATTTCAGTAGTGAACCTAACCACTCTTTATCTAATGTAAGATGTTTTCTGCTCGGTTCTAATTACCCATCTGTCTCTCAAAGACTCAAAGCTGAAAGCAAGTGGGTAATAAAACTGTCCACACACCCGTGGCCTTAACAAGGACCTGGGCACCTTAAGCGATTTTCCCTCTGTGATTTATCACCCTCGCCAAGGGGTTAAACCTCATTGCTGTGTCTGTTATTTGTAAATTGACATCCACTTCATATTATATATATCTGCAGACAGAACTGTTTCGATCTTGTTAGATCTCATCAGTGCAGCTCAGAGTAGGTTTCAAGACTGAATGGAAAGACCGACACAAGCATAACTTGCGTCAATCCAACCCTTCACGGTACACTGCTTATGAATACCAAAGTGCACAAGCCCTAAGGGCGTGCTATGCATAAAGCAAACAGTATTACGCCTTGACTAAATGTCAAGACTACACAAGCAGCGTGCCATCTTGAAACTAGAAAGTGCTCAACAAAACAAGGTCTTACCGTAGCACTACCATGTTAAGGAGCGTAAATAACTCAATCTGCAGACAGAACTGTTTCGATCTTGTTAGATCTCATCAGTGCAGCTCAGAGTAGGTTTCAAGACTGAATGGAAAGACCGACACAAGCATAACTTGCGTCAATCCAACCCTTCACGGTACGCTGCTTATGAATACCAAAGTGCACAAGCCCTAAGGGCTTGTGCACTATATATATATATATATATATATATATATATATATATATATATATATATATATATATATATATATATATATATATATATATATATTACTCTAATTCGGCACTTAGGGGGACAGTTGTAGTTGAAAAGTCGACCTAAAGGCGAAAAAAAAATTTGGGTTAAAAATAAGTTTCGCCTTAACGTTTCCACACACTTTTTATATAAGAATACGTAAACTTACAAGGGCGCCCTCTTAGATTTACAAACTAGATGCCATTACTTCAAAGTTGCCAAATTTACGGACACCTAGCTGTTAACACGAACGGATGGCTGGTCATTGAAATAACGTTAATTTATATGTTTAGACGTTAGGGCGAATTTATTTCTTATGTATTTTATTATCTTTTTTTCGCCCTATGTACCAGCAGATATAACAATTTCCCCTTAAGGTGGGAATTAGCGTTATATATATATATATATATATATATATATATATATATATATATATATATATATATATATTTATATATTTATATATATATATATATATATATATATATATATATATATATATATCTATCGGTCTATATATATATATATATATATATATATAGGTCGAAAAGTAAATAGTAGTACATTCGATCTTGAATTTTATTTACTACTATTTACTACTTTTTTACTACTACTACTACTACTATTTACTTTTCGACCTACACATTCTAACTTCGATCTACCAACCTCGACTTACTATATATATATATATATATATATATATATATATATATATATATATATATATATATATATATATATATATATATATATATATATATATATATATATGTGTGTGTGTGTGTGTGTGTGTGTGTGTGTAAGTGTGTTCTTACCTTTTACATGTGCATGACTTACATAAATAACATAAATAATCGGTAAGTCAAATATTACGTCGAAAATCGAATATGGCATCCGTCACTCTTCTGCCATACCCTTTGTAAAAAAAAGAAAACATTCGAGAGTGTAGTGAACAGACAAATGATGGCGTACTTTAAAAAGACCATCATCGTGCAACAAATTATGGAATACAGATTATTGCCCCCAGCATTGACACAAAGCACACTTACCAATATATATGCAGCCGTGCATTACGTGGATAGCTTTACGACTTTTCAGTATAACAGCATTTGAAATCAAGCAAGGAGACCATTCCATATTTTCAGCATCCAAGTAAATACATTTGAAGAAAACTGTAAGTTCATTCCTTTCTGAACACACTATGATTTCACACTTCAGAAAAACTTTTTGTTCAACATCTTTGGTGATAATTAGTCTGTCTAATGTACTTAATGCTATTTTTTATCAGTTCGGGAAGGTATTGCAAGAGTGACAAATCTTCAGCTTAAGTGAAACCATTCGTCTGTTGGGATAAATGTCTGTTTCGTCTGCTGAAACATTTTGATACCTTTTTTGAGGCAAAAGCAATCTAAAACAGCTAGATGATGTGCGTCTATGTATGCTAGTATGTGTGCATGTGTGTATGTATATATGTAGAAATGCGTGCCGTGGAATGTGTATGTGGGTGGACGGGCGTAGTAGGGAATCTTGGCTTGTAGACAATATTCTTTCCACACTTGTTATATTGATTGTAATATTAAGAATATGAATTCTATAGTTTAGCTCACCAGTTGCCAAAACTGAAAAGGCAATTCCTCAAGTCAGGCACAATGAACAATTTCTATACATTGCATGCAGATGCACAGCAGGTAATTGGGAAAACCTTTGGACTGTAGATTCTAAACTTAGCTAATGGTCACCTGAGGTGAAAAAGTAGAACCCCGCAGACCAAAGGCTTAGTAATGCTTTGCTGGAAAGAAATACTGTGTTGCATCTAGCTTCCAAATTAACAGTAGCGTCGTAAAGTTACTATTGACACCTTTTTCATTTCTATTGTATATATATACGACTTGCGTGTAAATGAAACATAGTGGGAAAGCTATACATTCTTTTTAATGGCGTCATTGTTGTACTCAGCAGACAAAGAATTTTTATATTTATGAACAGAATATGGAAAAAGGTCTTGTTCAAAATGAATGTCGGGGAAGTCTGTCAGCTGCATGGTGCTCAAAAATGCTTGAAAACGATCTCGTCATAATAGGTGACTAATATAAAACATTTAAAAGATTTGCTTGAAAGGGTTCTTGGCGTAGGCTCCCAAGAATATTTAGGGACATCCCAACAGTTCTAAACACAGTTGATGACTGTACCCTGACCGACATAAATCCAAACAGTATCTTCAATTTTGGTTGGTCAGAGATTATCCTGACGGTAAGATGTGTTCTAAATTAAGCTCTCTCGTGAACACACTGCTTTGTTGATATGGCCTTCAGCAGTTAAACGTAGTGTAAGCTATTGCACCTTCGCGTGGGAGGTGCACTAAACAGGTGTTCATTTTGAAATTGGAGAAGTGGCTAGAAGAAAACTTGGGATTTTTATGTAGTAACATTCATTGCTCTTTAATTTTCTGATACATGCCTCTCAAAACGCATTCAGGGGTGATTGGATGAAGTCGTTTAGCGTCATCTGCCCTGATAACAACTCAGAAAGCGCACTGGCCCTGCACATCTAAGCATACGTGAGACCATTAAAAATGCAGATTGCCTTTTTCGGAAATTCTCCCGATAGGAGATGCTTAGATGAAATGTTGACTACAAGTATGGCAATATCCCAGACTGTTTCGGAGCTGATACCATTAAAAACCCCAACAGGGGAGGCGCCTCGACCCAAAGACCCGGTTAAACCCGGTCCACGATTGCAGAAGAACACTTCTCACTTATACGGTGCCAAATTATCGATAATTGCGATAAAAGAGTTTTTTTCACTTTTCCAACTTTATTGTGTTTTGTAATACATAAAATAAGTTTACGGGTCACACCGAGATGGCGTAAGAATCACTTACAGTTATGTCAGCAGGCCTATATTACTTCATCTCCATATGTATAGTTTATAGGGAGAGAACATCATGTACCTAACAAACGTCAAATATGTGATGGTGTGTGTGTGAATATATAAGAGCCTGTGTGTCAGTAGCAAAAAGGTGTGCTGTAAAGTTCTGCTAACCACAAGTCTAATCATCTTCTATCTAGGTGAGTTGGTAGCTAACCTAAGCAATTTGTGCATGCTTTGTTGATGACATCCCTAGTGAAATTTTAGCGGGAAATGGTCAAATTTCTTATATCTCCATTTTATTCTTTTAAGACTGCTGAACAACAATCGTCTTCATCAAGATAATATAATTGATGAGAGTAATTTAAACTTTTCTTTCTATTTCCTAAGAGTCAAGGTCACCTATTTAATCGAAATTCAAATTGTCCTTAATTGTGTAAAAACATACTTCCTCCAAGTCGTTCTAAAACTTCATTTGATCAAAGTGAAACTTGGTGGATTTTGCGAATAAATAAACCTTGCAACCGGGCATTGATGAAGAAAAGGGCCAAAGTCACACGCTAAAGTGAAAAATTAAGGCTTATTTTTTTTGCCGCTACCTGCATTTCAGAATGTTGGAAATGTTATAAAACGTTAATATATATCACGAAATGAGCCAAACTGTAGAAGTATTTCCTCGCTCGGCATAGCTTCCAACCCAACAAACTTTGTAGACGTGCATTAACGACAAATTAAGTTTGAAGGAAAAGGTCAAAGAAAACAGTTGTTCTTTTGTTTTGTTCTCGTCAGATGATTGAAAGTTATATGTTTAATTAAATGAAGGAAATCTATAATATCATGTATCTATAACTTACCTTTTGGTTTTCTTTCTTTCGAGCTTAATTTTCATGATTCTCAATACAGATCAAGCTCTTTAATTTACAATTAAATACTTTATTTCTAGAAATTTATTTTGTGTGTCGGTTAAAAATACATCAATCTCAGTTTCAAATATCAAATATTCAAAGACTGAGTAAAGCTTAAAGCCTATTCAAAGGAGACATAACTCTAAGAAAGCATGCAATGAGTTTCTGACCTATGTTCGGATTTTCTGATTCCGAGAATACCGTTTATTAACTGCTTCTAAAGTTAAAATTGCAAACATCACAAAACTCTTTAGACATATGTTGCCTGATGTATTCTTTGAGTTTTGCACTTTGTTTGTTTAGCTAAAATTTTAAAACCAATAAAAAATCAACTTAAAGTTATTTTCTGTTGGTTAAATTAATGTTATTTTTAGAACTAAAACGGAAAGATTTAAAAAATCAACACTTTGCCCATGAAATAAAACTTGTGGTAAAATTTTCACAACATTCTTCGTGAAATAACACAAATATAAATAAAAGATTCTTCTACAACCGGTAACTTAGTGCAGAAAATTGACCGCTATAAATAGCTTTGCACACTTGCAGTGGGTGTGATATATGAATTCGGTCCACGTACTCCTCCAAAGTGGTAAATCATGTAATTGAAGGTCTTCGGGCAGGGAAGCCTTGAATATTAATTCCCAAGGTGATATAACGTCTTCTTTACCCAGGCTTAAAGGGAAAAGAAATTCTGTTTTCTAAGTAGGTACATATGATAAAGCAACAAATTATGAGCAAGTAGCAGTAAACAGCTTTATTGTAGGCTATCTTGTTCCGTTTTAGAGGTATAGTTATTTATTGCAATGACAGCGTGCCACAATAAATGACTTGAATCAAGTCTGTTGTGATATCATAGAGCCACAACAAATTTTGCACTGGCTATGTAGTTCTTTTTAATCTGTCTCTTGTCAATAATTGTTTTGATACAAGCCTGACTGTTAAGTGTCAGTCTAAACTATTTATTCCCTAGGCTGCAAAGTTTTAGAAAGGATGCACAAAATTTTTTATCCCATTACTAAACATGAAAAAAAAAACAGTCCAAAGAAAGCAAGATTATACATTACAGATTTGTCTTAATGTGGCTCTCTGATAGGACATTACAGACTTAAATAAGAGAGCCATATTTAGACTAAATCAACTATTACTAACAACCTAGGATAAATTTAATACATGTATTTTTGTCATTTCAGTATAGCTACTACTTTTTAAATGACCGATAGTAGTCATGGATTCAGCAACTGTCCTAGTACTAGGAAATACAGGTCATGGAAAGAGCCTCCTTGGTAACCGTTTGCTGAGACTTAATCCATATGACGACACAAAATTCCACTTTCGGACGTCAGACAATGAGTTACCTGAAACCATGGAATCAGAACATTTCTCAGCTGTCATTGATGGGTTTGAACTGACTGTCATCGACACCCCAGGCTTATTTGACATCGAAATGGAAGTCATGACAAGATGGATTGGTGTTTTGAAAGGCATCCTTCTTACCAAAAAGGGTATAGACGCCATAATATTCGTAGCTAACAGTCAAAGGCTTTTCACTGCTGCACGTTGCTTTAACAGAATAACGGTAAGTGGTAATTATTCAACAAATAAAATATTCTAACGACATCTTGATAAATAATAAAAAAGAAATAATAAAATCCTGCAGTGTAATCTATAAAAGTATTGTCAAATAAAAGAAGGTGTTTTGGAAGATTGTTATCAATATTATACAATGAAATGGGTTATATACAATTAGTTTCTAACAACATGACTGAACTTTGCTGCTAATTTTACACTATTTAGCTGACTTAAAACTGAAGTAACAAGGGATAAAATGCATTTTTTTTTGCATGCTTTTATCTCTAAGCATAATTTTCTTCCAAACGTTCCAACCAAAATATTCTAAGGGAAAACAACTTTTCAAAGAGTGCAAAGTGTGACCACTTTTCATCCTGTCCAAGTAGTTTAAAAATTATAAAATATGATCTACAGGAGGTCTTATAAATTTCATTTCATCTGTCTCTTTAGCATTGTGAATTTTAACGGGCACGGTACTTTCTATGTATCAATTCCCGGAAAACTTTGGTTCAACGGGTCAGTGCATGACCATTTTTGTTTCTTTCTTTTAACAAAAGGGAGATTTTGCGTTATCATAAAAAAGTGTAAATTTATCCCTCTCTTTGTTCGGTTGGAAAGGGAATTTGTGATTAGATTTTCATTTCTTTCCTATTAGAATGCATGTTTAGTTTCAGTCTAGTATTAAGTTTCAGTTTATTTCCTTCCTTCTCATAACACAATATGTACAGCAATATGGGTTCAATAACCCCCACCATCTGAGTAGTTAAACAATGTAATAGAGCTATAGGTATGCTGAAATAGAGCAAATTCGATGCTTGTTACAGCCTTGAGTATGTCCATCTGTAATACTGAATACTGCAAGCTTGTTTTTTTTATACAGGATTTAAAGATAACAAGATTTAAAGATAACCTGTTGGAAGCACACCAATTACTTTCATTTTTGCGGCAACATTTAGAGTAGTATGAACATTCCAATGCAGGGTATAAAGAGTCTTATCATCGGTCGAAAGGATAAACTCAAGCACTGGTGATGCCTTTGCATAAACCGTTAATATAAATAAAAAAAGACGTAGGATACAAACTAGAGCCCTTTGGTACCACTTTACTGGTTGCCTTGAGAGAAGAACTACTTAAATGAAACTCAATGTTTATCATCCTTCTAGATACTACATTTATAACCACATTGTCAATAGGCGTTGCTGGTGATATTTTAGCTCTCGAGTGGGAGAAATAAATGTCGAGGAAACAATGAAAACGTATAAATATTATTTTCAAAATTAGGCTTAAAACTACTAGAAATATTACTGCGTAGGCCAAGAATAAAATCACCAGTAATTCTCCTCACTACTTATGCGATCTTAAAAGCCATGGAGTTCATCATCATTATATGTGAAACTATAAACCAAGCCAATCTTGGCTCATGAATATGTCATGTTTAAGTGAATATAACCAGCGCTTTTGCTGGCTGCTAGAGATAATTTAGGGTAACCAGAGAACCTTAAAAATGATGGCGTACCCAAATCCACAAGAAAGGTAACATTGAGTAATCTTATACTTGGCATGAAACAGCTTTGTATTAAGTACGATACTACACTCTTTTGGTGGACATCAGTGGTTAAATGGGGTCACTAGAAGTCAATCAGTAGAATCCTCGTAAACATGATATCTTATGAGGATTAACCTTAATGGATATAACAGTTATGTGTACGATCCATTAAATATCAAGGAACAATTTTTTTCTTGTAGATAAAAGGTCACTTGAGATAACAGTAAGTGAAATTATGAAAAACAAACTTTAAACACTATTGTCTCGAGCAATCCTGTACATTTAGCATGTAGATGGTATACCTTTAATTCAATACGATCATTCTATTTGTTAGACACCAAAGGCAGTGGCGTAGCCAGGGGGACAGGGGGTTGAGTTACCCCTCTGCAAAATCTTGGGGGAAATTTTGAAAGTGAATATATGGTGACATTTGCTCATGATCTGGTAAAATTTTAAATTTCTCAACCAGTACACTTTACTTATTCAGAAGTATATGTCATATTGGCACAGCTAGTCCTCATTAAGGTTTTCAGAGATGGAATGATGACACCATGCTTATAGCTGTACTAGTTATATTTTACTATCTGTTTTATGCAACATGGGATCTCTGGGCCTCTGACAAGGGACTCTGTCCTTTTTCTGTATATTTCCAATGTTTCTTGATAATTAAAACAGCAACATTGTGGTATATGCAGTTTCTTAGAACGTGTCAGTGGTCAAGTGCTATACTCTGATTTTAGGGCAGGTCCTGGTAAAATTTGGACTGATTGTGGTGAATGTGGTGAACTGATGAAGGGAAAGGTGCACCAGGGTTCACTTAATTACTGTACTTCGCCCATTGTGATTCTGAACTACCAGTAGGACTCAAGAAAAATTCATCAAGACAAACAACATAAAAAACTTCCTAAAAATGGGAATTCTTTGTGGCACCATATTTTGCATCTAGCCTACCTTACCTGAGCAAAAATTTTCCAAAGGGCAGAAGTGTCCCCTCCCGCTTTGGAAAAGTTTAGACTACTCCCTCTGGACGGCGATCAGTCACATCAGCCAGGTCAGTGGAACGCCCCCGGACAAAATTTGGACCTGGGGGGAACACTGATTATTAGGAAGCAGATCACTAATTGGGGAAATCTTGGTGCTCTTGCTCCCCCCGACAAAAACCCTGGCTACGCCACTGACCAAAGGTCATCTACGGTCACAGAAGTCAAATTGTAATTACTTTATAAATAGGTTGTCTCAAGGAGTGAACTCTCGAGGGATCTCTGCTTAATAAGTCGATGCTCCACATTTAGTTCAAGAATCGTTTTTATTTTCCTTGGTGGAGCTCAATTGTCATTTGAGGTCACCAGAATCCACCACTATAAATTCCCCCTATCCAGTCATCTGACCGTTCGGCCTGCATAGCGACACTCAGAGACTGTTATGAAATGTGACCCACTCAGGCAATGCACATAGATGTAATATGATCCTCCCATAGGTAGAAGTATACTATTTAAACTTGACCAACTGATTCGTGGCAATGGTGGTTAAAGAAATTACATGAGTTCAAGGATGAAACTCATTTCCAGGCCTATTTAGGTTCTTGATCCAACCATGCATTGAAAAGGGCTACTATTTTACAATAGAACGTGCTTAATGTGGGATGAATGTAACTAATATTGGCGATAGGCTGCTCAACTTTGGTGGTAGTCGTTTCATCTCCAATCAGGTCTGAGCTGAAATTATTTCAAGTTCAGAGATTCTTAATAGTTTCGTCCATTTTAATGTTTCTCATGTATTCATTGCTGATATAAAAATCTTATTTAAGAGTGTTAGTGGATCAGGAATAGCACCAGAATTTGTCCAATGAAAAGCCAAGCTCAGGTGAGTGTGTGGGAGTGGAGTGGGTACCAGTAACCTGAAGCCCGGTCAAATGGATGGTTGGGAGGACTGCGAAAGTAAATTTTAAATATTTTTGGGTCATGTGTATAGCACCGGGCCCCAAATTTTCAAATTGTTGATCTTTTCAAAAGAGGAAAATATGAAAAAAAGAAATGGATTTCTATAGTAGAAAGCTGGAACATTTTGATGGGTTTTTATTTGAGAATTTGTGTTCCTTGAGAACAAAATCGTGTTTCTGTTTTGGCTATTCTAACCTTCGGACATATCGTGATAACATGCTTTATCGAACATCCCCAATTTCAACTTTAAGTAAAAATGCTTCATACATACATAGCCTTTATTATTTCCTTAATCATCAATAAATAGTCAACCCTAATCAATGGTTTAACTTGAAGACTTTTAGGATCCTTCTTTCATGAAACCAGTCAGACCACTGGTGTTCCCACTAAACCATCTGTCCTCTGTCCATCTTAACCAAGCTCCCAACATTTACCATGCTGTCTGATTTGCAATTTGTCTTGTAAAGTTGATCACTAGGCTTTCATCTGGATGTTTATTACTATCATCGAATAAGTATCTTGGTAGGACATCACGCCATACTATGAACAGTTTGTGATCTTTAGAGGATTCCTAACAAGGGGCAGCATATGGTACCAAATTTTCAAAGCTGTCATAGGCTGCGAGGGACGTGTTTTTCAGCTGTATACCACCTCAATACCCCGAATGAAAATTCATCTGAAACTTGTTTGAAACATTCAAATGCAAATTCGGCGTTTAGATTTAGCATAATTTCTCCATCATATATTGCAAAATGATGAAGAGTTGACCTGAGAATCACTTAAACGCACTGCAAAAAGGGGCCATCAAGAGATAACACGGAGATTCTCCTTGTTTTCTCCAGATGGTTTCTGTTTAGTTGTTCAGCTTCAATGGCTGATGCGAGAATTACACACGGTGATTCAATGTGGGTAGCCTAAAGTTTGAAGCTAAGAGCGTCAAATAAACGAAGCCTCGATGTTGTTGGGGAAGGGGTTGTGGGGAAAATTTGTAGGACACTCTGATTGTTTAAGGTCCCATTGTGCTGAGTAGAAATTTAACAGCTTGAAAAATCCTTTGCAGCATCGTACATTTAAGGTGCATAATTTGAATCTTTCCAGTTCTTATATTAGATGCAGCTACTTATTTTGAATTTTAGTTCATAAAAACCTTAAATGCTTGCGCTGGTAGCAAAGCACTGCATGTAGATTATGATAATTTAAATACATGTCAGGTCGACTCCACAGAACCTGTGGACATCCGGTGAGGCCCAACTCGGATGAAGCGAGGCACAACTGGGATAACACCTTTTCTTTACACAGGACAGATAAGGATAGTTGGCTAGAAATGGAAGAAAATTTAGCCCTGCATATCTCCTCCAGCTTTAATTTTTGTCTTTTTCCTGTTTCAGCACGGTGCGTTACTTGCTTAGTAGTTCTAAAACGATGTTTTAAACGTAAAAATTGAAGCAGTATCGGCTGAAATAGTGAAAAGGGGGTGCTTTCAACAGCCTTGGACTTCTTCCCCGTTTCAACCGTTTCTCAATAAACATCCGGCTAATACTTCTGTACGTGTTTGCTTCCACAGAAAAGGAACTAGGTCGAGCCCCAACTCGGATATCGACTCTGCCTGTAATTAGGTCTTTTGATAGTTAATTTCAAACATAACCGTTTTTTCTCAGCTGCATAAAAGTGCAGAATAATTGAAACTCATCGTTTTATGTAACATACTCAAGTCGTTTTAATGCTAACGTTTAAAACACTGAGAGAACTCAATTAATCACGCTAGTAGCAGCAAGCACAATGCTTTTATCTGAAACAAAGTCACCTTTCACTCGCACAGGTGAAAAAGCCATGCAAATCTCAAGTCAAAAGCGTGAGGCATTGTTATTCCAACGCCTACACCTTGAACAGGTTCGAATGATTAAGGATTGTTTTAAAGCTATTTGGATTCACGTAAGTGTCTAGGTGTCGGGGGTGTTTTTTTTCAGAATTTTTGTAACTAAACTAACGTTACTTTCTGACAACGATGCTTTTCTGTCCGGGATTGCTTTCTTTTTATTTAAATCGTACGTTGTTTGTACTAATTGCAAACATTGGTAGGTGCAGTAAGTCCTACGTGAAGTGGTTTCAAATTTTAAGTGGTCTGCAACTTTTAAAACTTACGGATGGTTGCAAGACTTTATAATCAATCTCTGAAACCCCAGTGTCGAGTCCCGTCGCACTATTCTATAGAAATGCGTTTGAAAATTATGATTGCTACTAGAGGCATACTTCAATACAGCCATTATGAAGCTAGGATAGGGTGGCTCTTTGAGAGGCTTCGGAAAAAGTAAAGGGGCAGTGATCATGACAGACATGGTTGGTTGTTTTCAGAAACTGACCACAAATAGCCCTAAACCCGAGCGGACTAGAAGGTGATCGCCACATCCCCGCGAAAACGGCCAATCCGCCTCTGTTCTTAGTAATGATTTAGAATTTTGAGTAATGCATAAATCATTCTGAGGGCAGCTTGACTGCGGCAGGAGATGTGGCAGGACGTGGCCGGGTGGGGTTAAGGAGATATTACCAAAGCCCGTAGCCAGGTAGCAGAGCTGGATTCTCTGTACAAAAACATTATCGCCTCCTCGATTAAATAAAGTTACCATTGCCTTAGTGCGTTTAGTATACTTGCACCCCTTATACATACTTCTCCCTAGCCCTGGACACCATCTCGCCTCCAATTTCAGTACCTTGTCTGCCTACCGGCCTGGTCATTACACAGGCGGAATTGTGGAGGGCTAGGGGGATATCTTCCCCCACCTTTTTTTACAATGCTCCCATTGACCTTCAAGTTTTCCCTCAGTAAATATTATTCTTATCCTCCCGGCTTTTCGCTGAAAAACCAGGCTACCGTAGGATGAAGGATAGAGGAGCGTTACCCGTTCCTTAAGTTACCTTCGTTTTACAAAACACTTCTTTCATGTCAGATGAATGCCTTAACAACTGTAATCATAGATTTAAATAAATCCCGGCCTATTTATTTATTATATATCACCACATTGATTCAACATGCAGGAAGCTTGCCAGAGCTACTGGAATAATTCTGAAGCTTAGTCATTTTTTACCTAAAAATATCCTCCTAACTATCTACAACTCCCTCGTCCTTCCCTTTATATCTTATTGTTCAATTGTATGGGGTAATGCCTCTGCAGTCCACATTAACAAAATTTTTGCTATCCAAAAACGAATTTTTCGTGCTATTGATCACAAATCAAAACTGGACCACTCTAGACCGATATTTTACAGGTATAACTCCCTCACTATATTTTATATTGTAAAGTTTCAAATTTCGGTATTTATGTATCAGTTCTCTAAGAATTTACTCCCTAACTCTTTTGTTAATTACTTCTCCACTTATAGCCACAGTTACAGCACCAGGCACAACTCGAATTATGTACTGCCTTTTTGTAAGTTCTCTCTTAGCCAACGAAATATCAGGTTCTTAGGGCCTCTTACTTGGAATGGCATACCAGTCCATATTAAAAATTCCTCCACTGTGTCCTCTTTCAAGCGTCACTTTAAAACCTACCTTCTATCGGGTTATGATTAGTCTTTTGTTTTCTCGCTGTCTCTATGGTTTAACGTACATCCATATTCACTTTGTTCATTTCAGTTCGTATTTTCTGCCGATGGTCATGTTTTCTTTTCTGTCATTGTTAAGTTATGTACTATATATGTGTGCTTTCGTTCCAGGAGAATCACTACCACAAACATTCAGTAGCTTTCTTGTGCTTCCCCCCAGCCAATGCTCTTAACTTTGTTTCTTTTTTCTATCATGTTGATATTGCTTATTGCTGTTTTCATATTCACTATAAGAAAAAAACCGTTCTTTGGTACCATATCAAAATGTATATATGAAACTATATGTTGTTACCTATGAGATGGTTGAAATAAATGTCGAAAAAATGTCAAATGTATTTCATATGTTTTTATATATTTTTTACACTCTATTAACACTACATACGTTGACATTCAATGGCAACTTTTGCCGTAGGTACGTAACAGCCCAACTGACAGGCCACAATGCTGGTGAGCTAGGCTGGCAACACTTATTTAGATATCGCTGTAAACGGGACTGGGCGTATGGGACAACTGGCAGTTTGTCTTCCATCTTGTATGGCTTATCTGGTTGTATTCGGACGCGTACCTTAAAAGGGTGATTCTACATAAATGCAGCGCAGGAAAGGACTGTACAACCTGACGGATAGAATTAAACACTGCTTGTTATTGTAGCAGCCTACTATTTAGTATTTGCCTATTTGAAACCTAGGTCGTTCAATTCAACGAACAATTTTTAAATGATAGAAAGCGAAGGTAAGCTAACACAAAACAGGGATTCCCCCTTTACTTTCAACTAAAATCGTTCTCGTAATAACAAAACCTTGCTTTCAAAAGTAAGCAGCTTATCAACCTCCGTTAGTTTCCTGTTCGAACAACCGGGTTAGTGTAGGGAGTGAGCTCAAGCACTACACAGCCTGTTTGTAGACTTGCGATTAGTCAGGCTCAAATTGATTCAGCTTGAATAAGGGTCCAGTGAGGAAGGTAAACAATTTAGCCATGTCCACAGGTTCTATGGGCTCAACCAGTCATGATTTCATATTTTCAAATGATGCGTCACCCATAAAGCTTCAAGACCGACTGCAGTGACTAAGTGGTTAGAGCATCCGGGCACTTGCAGCCGGAAGGTCTATGGTTCAAATCCTGGCCGGGTCATACCAAAGACTTTAAAATGGAACATACTGCCTTTGTGCTTAGTGCTCAGCATAAGCAATGGAGTAGGGAAAACAAGCCATTGAGCCACAACTGAAAAAAAAAGGCTGTAATCGTCTCGACTTGAACCAATTGGTTTAAAATTGGGACGTTAAACTTCATGTAACTAACAAACCCATAGCGCTTGAAATGTGTAATTTTATGGCGAAGGAATGCTTCTTCGACCGTAACCTTGAGGGACTGAAAAGTAAACTAATGGTTTTCTGTCAATGAATGAAAAGCATAATTCAACTTAATCCTACCGTTGCATTTCTGTAGCTTTAATCTGCATCTCCCCACTTATGTGGTTGCACTGCTTTATGGGCAAATATTGGTGAGCTCGTCAGGTAAATAAATCATAGCTTTCTCCATATACTTGCATTGAAGCCAGCTAGTGAAAGGAAAAAAAATATTGCTAGGTCACAGGCTTCACATGCCAATGCTATAGTTAAGAGACTACCACATCAATGTTGTTAACAGCAAGTATTCTCTTGGCACTACAAGCTGTGCTCGAACTTAGCGACTTTGAAGTCTAACTACATTTAATTGATGTAATACAACTTTCTAAAACTCGTGTAAAAAGCACTGCAAATTTCTGTGTAGTGAAGTGTCATTCTAAAAAAGAGTAAGGGGTTATTATTATTTTCTCTACTGATCTTACAAAACCATATTCACAAAATGTTAACCCAATAATCCCCAGTCTCTTTGAAGCAGTTCTATTGATCTAGAAGTCTCTTATCCATATTATGATAAGAAATTTGCCTTCTGAGTATATCATACGTCTGTTAAATAAAATTTAACAGAATGTAAATCAGAATCCGCTATTTTAATTTCTTTTAAGCTCACATACATTATTGCGTTGTAGGTAGGATCATTGTGCTTTCCGAAAATCAGTCGGTCATAACACAACTGGATAGTACTCGAGGACGAGTGCCTGTTAGTTCACGTCTATTTGTGCACACGCGAAACGAACAAAGAGCAGGGAGTTGGTGTTTGAAAGGAGATTCAAAGGAAGATTTTCATTTATGCTAGTACTCTAAGACGCTCTTAAAGCTGAAAAGATTTTCTATATTAAAATTCTTTATCGGCGAGGGGATTTCTTTCTTTTATTTGTTGGCCTCAATTTGATATTAACACCCTAGCAACATCATCCACGTCTGGTAAGGATATGACAAGTGGCTTACTCAGAACTTTGATTAGTAGGGTGACGTAAACATCAATTTAGGGACAGATGCTACAAAACTAGAAACGACTGTTTAATTTAAATGGGACTTTCCCCTTCTTAAAGATTGAAGCCCATGGGCAAATTAGCTGCAGAGGAAGAAGTCTCATCTTTGTCACGACAATCCCGAAAGTCTCCGGAAGTTTCCTGAAATTACTAGGTCTAGATCATAATAATTCATATTTCTCCATAAAACCTTGTATACGTACATCCCGGTCACCGAGCGTCCAAACATTCATTTTTTTTTTAATTTCCCTGCCACTGGTGATACTACGGTAGTAGCGAAAACCACTCAATTTTACTGTAGATGTAACAGACGACAAATCTCTATTGTATGAACTACTTTTCCGGTATAAGTGCTAAAAATGTCAATAAAGATAAAAGAGACAGACCCTGGAGGTAACAACCTCACTCCAAAGCAATATATTTCCTTCCAAATATCAAGTCTCCTTAAAGAAGGACTAAGCATAGCCAACGTTGAGGAATTCGTACCAAAGGCTCTGTTATTTGTTTGTTTAGTTCCAAGATCACACAAAGCTGGACCACACAATACTACTTTGCTCCGGGAACTCTTTATGCACCCTAAGATAAATAATTAAACCTGTTACTCCTATCATCATTTTAGGGAAGTATCAATTCGATGATAAAGAGTGAAAACGTGATCATAAGCTCCGGTTTCAGTTTGTAGGCTATTGTAAGTCGTATTATATGTGCTAGACTGAGACATCTCTAATGGCTTAGAGCACGTGACCTATTGACAAGACACTTTATTTGTTTTCGATTTAAGCTAAAATCACTTATGGAACTACTCTAGGAAGGCAATTATCTGCTAGTAATTTTCAACTACAAGCAAAACTGACGATCTCTCAGAAGAAGTTTGCAAATCAAGTACCTCGGGAAAGAAATATCCTTGCTATTTTTTTTACATTTGACGTAAAATACATACCGCTCCGACAACTCTACTTCTGTGCGTACTGAACTATACGAATTAGACTGACTGGAATTGCTTTGCCCCTTTGCCAATCAAATTAGATGTCGTGAGCACAAGGGAGATTTTAGAACGGGCTTTTGATTTAGCAAGATATTTTACCACCTTGAAAACCAAGGAAAACACGTGTAGCGATTTTGCTACGATTTCTCAAGCCATAACACGACATACTAAAACTAGACTCGACATCGTCTCATGCGATATTACAGACAGTCGTGTCCGCGTGTGAACAGAAAGAAAATACAAATCGTCTTAATCGTATAAAAAGTAAGTTATCAAGCAAAAGATCAAAAATGAATCATACTATTATCCATAAAAGCCTGCGTTATGACATGCTGCCTTCGCTAAGCTCCAGCAGTGTGACTATCGATTACCTTTTCCCCATTGTTTACCGTTTGAACCCATTTAATCGAACATTTTCCTGTCAAGATTAATCGAGCCTACATGAAATGCATAATTACTTCCGGATGTAAAAACCACAATGGTCTTTCAACGTCCTCCGGCGCGAAAGGAAAAGTGGTGTAGCGCAATCCTTAGGAAAGAGTGATGAAAGAATCATTATGGAAGAAAAGTGTTACTACCAAACGTTGAAAAGTAGAGTTAAAAGTTAGGGTAATTAACTTTATGACTATATGGAAATAAAAATAATATTTTAGACCTTAACCAAAAGAAAAAGAAAAGAACTGAGTAAACTTTGTTTTTCTTGTTAGTCTCCTTTGTCAGGGGACCATTTTTTTTGATATTCTGTACCTCAGCATTAAGTAAAAGCGATGAAACCCCAAGGAGGAAAGGCTAGTGGAAAATTATGGTGATCTTGTTGACGAATCTGCCTACAAAACTGTGACCGGCATTTTCTTTTATTTATTTATTTTTATTGTGCGAAGAAGTCTACATCGTGTCCACGGTAGCAAGGATTCCCAACAAAACATCTACTATTAGCCTTACAATAATGGTTATTATATGGCTTACAAAATTAAACAATTTTTTTAACTTCTCGAGTTAATCTTAATCTCTCGTGTACCATCCCACTACATCTGACGTCACCCATGCTTCAGTGAAGTTTAAAAGCGTCTCAATCTCTCACAGCGTCATGCTTCTAGCTCTAGACTGATCTTGAATCTTTGCGAATACGTATTTCTTGACCTCATACCCTAACTTGGGTTACGTAGCGTACTTTTGGTCTATCTAACGTTCTATAAGCTGTATTTATATACCTTACTATGTTTCATTTGTTTATATTACAGAAATGCTTTGATGGCCTTAACATGACACGAGTGATTTTTGTTTTTACCTATGTCATCGACACCAGTGCAAGAAATTTGGAAGACAACTTAACAGACTTCAATAAAGAGTTGACGAATGGAGCAGTGGGTGTGAGGCACATTTTTTCAGATCAATGTGCTAGAGAAGACGTTGTAGAGAGGAACATGTCAGATATCATCAGTTATGTAAAGGATATCAAAAGAAAGTCCGTCGCACCAATCAACAAAGCTGTTTTTGTAAAATACACTGGAGAGTACTTGAGACACTTTCTTCAGAGTCTACCACAAAAGAATGTCTCTTTGGGAGATTTACGTAATTCACCCGCAATTGACATGCTCGTCATTGAAAAATTTATCAAAAAAGAAGACATCAATAAAATGATAAACGAGAGAAATCGGTCTCGTGAAGGATGTATAGCCTTTTGAATAATGAATATGCTGGTCTCAACCCAGTGAAAAATGGGACGAAAAATTACTGCTTTTGAAAGATTTCTTCCAAAATCTTCCAAAATTGTCCTGCCATTAGAAATTGCCAAGGACAGTTAAACATTTCAGTATTCCTGTCTGGACTATTCCATTGTAGATCAGCAACCATAATAATCTTTAAGGTTTCTTTGTATTACGAAATTAACAACTAAAGTCGTCCCTCGGCAGTAGGCGGCAATAATTGAGACCTGTGATAAATCCGCATTCCAAGGTGAAACAGACAGCCAATTGCGCTGAACTGAAACATCCCTTTTTTCTTAACCTTCAAAAATCTTCCAAAGGCAACGACTTTTCTCACCAAAATCATCCAAAAGGCGTAGGACGAAATTGGAAGACAATAAAACGTCGTCAAAAAATTTCCAAAATCACCCCATTTTCACTGAGAAGTCAATGTTAAAAGGTTCAGCTAAGGAAATTTCTGTACTAGTCATTAAAGTACTTACATTGAGAAAAATTAACAAAAAGATACTAACAAAACATTTCTGCAAAACCTACCTTGACTTCATGAATAGAGAAACCGTTTAATAACCAGCTGGCCACACAGTTACGCTGTTTTGGCAAAGCTAAATGCCAATATTTCCGTTAATACAGAACGTTATAGGAACAGTTGAGATGGAAGTATATTGCGTTATTTCTTCTGATATCACGTCAGTAAGTGTTTCCTGCTTACAATAGCTTTTAATGCATGCTTGTAAATTGAATAGTCGCTTCATAAATGATAGGTTATTTGGTAGGCCGTAATGGTCCAAACTAACGAGAAAACATGTTGTAAATTAGTAAATCACGTGCACAGCGTTTCTTTTAATGAATTTTATGTTTGTGTGCTTTTCCTTCCCCATGACAACATATTGTAACATTACTCTAAATTAAAGCCGTGAAAGGTTTCATTCAAGGGATCCTTAACTCTGGATTTGAATTTTAGAAAATGGGCACTTTTAAGTAAGGAACTACTATAACAAGTTCCAATGTTAGTAAACTTTTAATATTATGTTTACTCATCATTTTCATGAAATATGTCTGATTTCTTGGGATTAATGCCGAGAATATCCGGATGAGTGCCAGTTTTGCCATTTTGTCAAAGTTTGTCAAAAAGTGATGCCAACGAACTGTTCACATAAAGGTAGAAAGTCCATTTTGAAGATGGAACTTTTAACATTAATTTCGAAAATTAGATGAGAAGGGATAAGTAAATATACTTGCAGATGATCATGTTTTGCAGGCAACAGTTTCGGTGACTATAACTCCACCAATATAAGCTAGTGCTTATCTAAGTGTTGATTATTTGCAACACATCAAATTAAGATGCAGCGAGTAAAACATTTTTCGCCTCATGACGTCACATTACAACATTGCTGGGCTCAATCAGTTGGCTATTGTCTGAAAGTGCAGAGCTTCAAGGAAGTGAACTGAGGTGCTGAGGTCCGACTCAGGCTGAGCTACATGTTGCCAAAAGTGTTTCAGGACACATTTACTCTCCCTCTGCAGACCTACCTTTAAACACTACTTTAGTCGGGATAAAACGTAATAGCATCCTCTATTTTCTGATGTTCGGTCAGGTGTGATTTAGTTTAGGCATTAGGTCGACATATTCAAACTAAATCGTTGTGGGTAAACTCCGTTTGTTTTTCAGCCCTCCGATCATATCTATGGAATCTAAATCGGCTGAGCCAAGTGTTCTTCATTTGATTCTTCAGTGTCTTGACAAATGGAAAAGAAAGATTCTATGGTTGCGCAAAGAGGGTAAGCCCTTATTAAGTTGTATTAACAGGCAGAAGTTTATGCCTGTAAAAGTTATTTTAAGGTCGTTTAAGTTTTTTTTCAGGTATGGTATGTGTTGAGGTCTGTTATCAATGTAAGGAGAACTTTTATATGATTTCGTTACCTTTGTAACAACTTCTTCGATATTGCCTATAATTTCGTAGTACAATTACATGACGAAAATCAAAGTACTTTTCTCTCTACTCATTTTGTTGGTAATCCCCTTCCTCTCACCCATTGTCGTAAAAGGCCAGATTAGATGAGGACAAAAAGTGAGAAAAGATTTGAAATAATGGAATTAAACGTTCCAATATTAGAACAGACATAAAATAGAAAACAGTGAATGAATAAAGATATTACTTTTTTTTTGTTATGTTAAAAGGATGCAGTTATTACAGTTGTGAGAAAAGAATATTAGGTCGTTTTCAATCATGTTAAGATAAAGCTTAGTAGGCATGCCCTAATGGTTGATTTTCTAATTTCAATGAGCTCGTCTGATGTAACTAACTACGTTTCAGGTGGCCATTATTCAGTCTTTAATGTTGCATCTCTTACAAAAAGACAGACAGATAGATAGACCAACAGGTAGACCACCGACAGACAAACAGAATGACTGACCGACCAACCGACCACCCGACCAAAAGTTCCAACGACCGAGAGACAAACAGGCGGAGCTTGAAAGACAGGGCTTTTTTAGTACACGTTTTATTTAATTAATCCTTCTTCACAATAATTCAATGGAATGAGACAAACGTATAAATATTAATAAGGGCCCAAAGTAAAAGCGGTATATAAAGATAACTTTGTAAAAACACGCAAAGAGGTTGATCAAAACAGGATCCAAAGCAGGCAAGGTCATACTCTTTCGGCACATCATTAATGATAACAGCAAAATTCGTATGTAACACTCTGTACGAAAGTATTTCATGTAGGGTAAAAGACTTATTCTCTTGATTTTTTTGTTTACGCCACCATCTCAAAGCAACGGGGAAACCTCTATATTTTGACACAACACATATGTACGTCTCGTATCTGTATGTTGTAAGTGCACAGGCGGGCACCCTGCTTCACTAAGATTGATTGATCACCTTGCGAATGCATTTACCTCTGCTCATCACCTATTTTCCGAACATGGATTGTTTTTGCGTTACCATTGGAAGCGTTTGGTGCGTGCATTGACTCTGTAGACTCATTCTTGTTTATAAACACATGGCGTAACGGCTGGGTGACAAAAGGGTTGAGAAGGTTCGCTTACACTATCGACACACTCTCTGCTTGAAATAACACCTAACATACACGCATTTGTTCTTGGCCATGCTCTATGCCAACCAGTGCCAACCAGTGACGTAACCGTCAATGATGGAATATGCATTATGTTTGAGCATCATCTACAAGACCCCAGATTTAGCGATTGTGGGTACCACAGAGAATGATGTTGTAAGCCCATCACATATAGCTTGACGTATGCTATGCACATTCTGCTTTTGCTCTTCTCGGTGGCTGAATCTCTCCCTTCTTGGTAAAGAGAGGCATGCAAGCATTGCCTACGTAGCAGGCTGAGTAACATACTCCTTGTTCAGTTACAAAGTCGGCACCGCGGGTAACAGAAAGCAGTGACGTTAATTTGAAAGAATAATACGGCAAGGGTATGTGCTATCCTCGCATTGTTTTCACTATACACAAAAGATTGCGTAAAGTTCTTTTCATAATTATAAAGACAAGGCAATGATCAAGTAGTATCTTACAAATTACAAAAAAATGACTACTTTACAACTTTAAAGTGTTTGTGAATGACTCGTTGGTGGGTGCAATGAACACTACCTTCAACTACATGTATCTATAACAAAAATGTTATTCGACATTGTAAGAAAAACAGTGGGGCATAGACTGCTTGAAATACATGAAAAGAAAGTAAAACAGGTGGCTGAATATAAATATTTGGGAACCACGGTTACTAATACACTTGGTTGGACGAAAAATACTCAAGCTCTGTATAAAAAAAGCCAACGAAAGATTGTATTTCCCCAAAAAACCGTTGAACTATCTCTATGAATGTTACGGATGTCATGACGGTGGATGGGAATTAAGAGAAAAATAGGGATACGAAATACACACGTGCTTTCTGTTTTCCAGTTTATTCGAGAGAGAGAGAGAGAGATCACACCCAAATTTACGTCTATATATATGTATATGTACAACACAACGCTGGATGAACGCATGGAGGGTGCACACAAATATGTTTACTAACAGAACTCTGACAATGAAGATAATTGCGGTTCTGTTTTATCAGGCTTTAATCATTCAAAACGTGTTGGCTTTCAATTTACTTTGTTAAAATGAAAATGGCGCTCATGCAAACGGGGATCGTTTGAACTGTATCCGATGGGTAGCACAACGTATCATTGAACAAAGCTTACCTCCAATGAATATTTTTTTTTATTTTTGATGAAAGGGTCTTTGCTGAAATCATAAAACATAGTAAGGATCGAGGTCATCTACTCAGCAAGTCCTATTGCTACAATCTGTTTAGGATCACACTGTGGGTTCCTTGCATAAATCGTTCCCTTTCCCCCATTCCTTTTTCTCAAACTCCATTTATACATTTAATCAACTAGCAAGGAGGGATCACATCCTAATTTGAAAATAGGAATTTGGTTCTAGTGGGATAAATATACATCAAAGGTAACTGTGAAACAATTATCCTTATGTGTTAATTGTGTTATATGTTGTGTGTTACATGTTGAGCACTGTCTAAGAAAGTATTTTTGATTGGCTGATGGTATTGTATTGTATCGATTGTATCGATTGTTAGGAATTAGTTAGGGATTAGGGCTAGCGTTAGCCAGCCATAAAAATTCGTCTAAGACAGTGCGCATTGGCCCGCTGTTGAAACGCTGGTGCAAAGCAAATTTTCCACACCGTGGACAATCAATTGTCATATCATATAATGTTATATGTGGGCTGAGGTATTTGCAAAAATCAGATAAGCATTACAGAGCGACCATCAGTTTACGAGCCGTAATGATAAAATTCTGAACATGACTGTCACATTGCCACATATAAATGACACTTTCCACGCCTTATAAATTGCGTACTGACAGTACTCATTTTGAGACCCCTTGGTTTATAAATTTACACGTTAGGTTAAGAACGACCCTTGTAAACAAACTCCATGAGTGAAGTTCAACCGAAGACTTAATGATTCCTTTTTGCTTCACTAGTAGCACTATTTGGAAAGAGTGAGGTCCATGCTCTTGTATTGTGGGACATTGATTGTGTTCAGGAATGATACCCCTTTGAGGTCTGGGTGACGATTCTTAATAAGCACTGGCATAATTTCATAATGGGAACACCATCATGACTGCATGAGCAACAGCAGCCGGAATTCAAACGATCACCTTGTAAGGAGGAGTGTGAGAGAGAAAAAGCAGATATAAGCAAAGGGGTCGACGATACAAAGCATTTTACAAAACAGCTTTTTAGTATAAATGTTGAATCTAATTTTACCATCACTCAACAGTGGGCACGTGCGAGGTTCACCAACAGTTAAAAGTGTTTGAGAAAAATATGTACTGTAATTCTTGTAAAATGTACTATTTCACCTTGCTTAAGGTATTAAGATGTCTACAACATCCACTCTTAATGCTCCACCACAGTCGGTTGAAGTTTACAAAACAAAACTTTTCCTGCAATTTCCTGGAATCCTTTTTGTGTTTATTACTGCTCTTGAAATGTTAATCATTTATAGAGTGCAAGCAAATATAAGGACACTATTACATGAAATATCATATTTCATGACAAGGGTTGCGTGCAAAATCTGCAGCGAGAGCTTTTTAAATTCCAATGTCTTCTTCAAGAAAGGCGATTTTAAACTAACAATTCGCGGCAAGCCACTAAGGTCTTACAATTTTATAAAAAGTGTCCTCTCAGAAAGGTAGTATTGTGCTTGGTTGTAATCACTTCTATATCCAAAAACAATCCGTCTAATTGTGGAAATATTTCTTTGAGTTATCCAAACGGGAGAAACTTATAGGGGATATTAACACGGAACAGTCTAGCATTATGGCCAAAAGCTCTTCGAGCCCCCCCCCCCCCCCTCCCCGACGTTTAAGGTACCGTTGCAAATGGTATGCGAACATAACAGTTGTACCTGAAACAGTTACATTAAAAAAGATCGCAATAGCTCCATCACCCATTTAGAAAAGAACAATGTTATCCTGCCGTCTGCAACAATCTGATGCTACCATTAATGCCCCTTGAGTTAATTTTAAGATTATTAGTCAATGACAGATCAGGGTATAAAAGATTTCATACAATTCATATAAATGCAAAAAAGGCTGACGTTTTTCCTGTCAACAGCAGTCTTCCCCCTCCCCTCCTCAAGGAAGCTAATAAGTCCAGAGGTTGATTTATTTTCACATTTAAAACATCGATTAGAACTCTTCGTCGATACATGTAAAATAATATTTCTGTAGATTAACAGGAAATAATTTCAAAAGATATTGTCAATCTCTCCCTAATCTTTAACAGACAACGTAAACTTGAATCCACTGATATACAATTGAATGCTATAAAAATAGTGTAACCTTTTAACCCCCCCCCCAAAAAAAACAAACAATAACAAAAGCGTTTTGCTTTTTTAAAGCATTTGGCTATCCTTGTTAACCCCGACCATGTTTATTTACTGTTGTTGTTTTCTTTGAAGTTGCCATTTCTGTTGCTGTTTCTTTACATGGATGCATCAAAAACTCATTCAACTCTCAGATGTTGGAGCCATACCCAAGAGCCTCCTTTTTGATTCCTTGCCGTAGGCAGGCAAGGAATCTATGCGATTGTGATGTCGTGTGTGTGTATGTGTGTGTGAGTCGAAAAATGCCGCCAACCGGGGACGAAAATGTGAATACACATCTGACAACTGGGGACGCCACTGTAATTGAGGACCGTCCCCGTTTGAAACAGTGGCTTTAAATAGCCTCTTTGTGCTGTATGATGCAACAATGAAGATGTCTATTGATTCCAAAGAAATATAGGAACAGTCCCCGTTTAGGTAGTGTTGCGGTACTTCCTTATTTGCAGGTATGCGTGAGTATCTTTTTACGTCCACGGTTACCTGTGGAAAATCGTATACACACTTACAAAAAATAGGTCTATGTTGATTGAAAACATTTTGGGCGACCTCGTTTTTTGCTGTTGCAAAGCACATGTTTTCCTATCAGTATACATGCTACAAGGTTTTTCATTGGACGTCCACGGTTGAATGGTAACATAAAGGGGTCCCCGTTTGGCAGCATTTACAAGTAAGGGTGTATGTGTGTATGTGTGTGCGTATGCGTATGTGTGTTTGTGACGCTGCTTGTAATCGCGATATCTCAAGATAGGATTGACC
The DNA here is from genome assembly GCA_029531755.1 of Holothuria leucospilota. Taxonomy (NCBI): domain Eukaryota; kingdom Metazoa; phylum Echinodermata; class Holothuroidea; order Aspidochirotida; family Holothuriidae; genus Holothuria; species Holothuria leucospilota. Next base: position 91,356,645 of record CM055961.1, read on the forward strand.
GACACTTTTCATATTTGGTACGTAGATTCGTCATATTGAGAGGTAGAAACCTATTGTTTTTGGAGGAGGTTAAAGGTCATCCGAGGTCACCAGAGGTAAAAAAACGGAAAACCTTGTAATCGCGTTATCTCGAGATAGGGATGACCGACACTTTTCATGTTTGGTATATAGATTTGTCATAGTGAGAGAAAGAACTCTACGTTTTTGGTAGAGGTCAAAGGTCATCTGAAGTCACCATTGGTCAAAGTGCGAAAACCTCGTAAATGGTTGTAACCGCGCTCTCTCGAGATAGCGATGACCAACACATTTGGTATATAGATTTGTAATGTTGAGAGAAAGAACCCTATTGTTCTTGGCGAAGGTCAAAGGTCACTTGAGGTCACGGGAGGTAAAAAGCTGAAAAGCTCGTTATCGCGATGTCTCAAGATAGGAATGACCGACACTTTTAATATTTGATATATAGGCTTATTATGTTGAGAGGAAGAATCCTATCTTTTCTGGTGGAGGTCAAATGTCATTTGAGGTCACCAGAGGTTAAAGACCAAAAACCTTGAAATCGCGGTATGTCAAGATAGGAATGGTCTATATAGATTTGTCATGTTGAGAGGAAGAACCCTATTGTTTTGGGTAGAGGTCAAAGGTCATCTGAGGTCACCAGAGGTTAAACTGCTAGAACCTCGTAAACGGCTTGTAAACGTGATATCGTAAGATAGCAAATGCTGACACTTTGCTTATTTGGTACATAGATTTGTCATGTTGAGAGGGAAAGGCTTTTGTTTTTGGTGAAGGTCAAAGGTCATTGAGGTCACTGGAGGTAAAAAAGCTGAAAAGCTCGTAATCACGATATCTCAAGATAGGAATGACCGACACACTTCACATGTGGTATATTGATTTGTCATGTTGAGAGGAAGCATCCTGTAGTTTTTGGTGGAGGTCAAAAGTTATTTGAGGTCACCAGAAGTCAAAAACCGAAAACCTTGAAATCGCGATATCTTAAGATAAGAATGGCCTATATAGATTTATCGTGTTTGAGAGGAATAATGCTTTTTTTGGTGGAGGTCAAAGGTCATCTAAGGTCACTACAGGTTAAACTGCAAAAACCTCGTAAACGGCTTCTAAACACGATATCTCAAGATAGCAATGACGGACACTTCATATTTGGTATATAGATTTGTCATGTTGAGAGGAAGAAGCCTCTAGTTTTTGGTGAAGGTCAAAGGTCATTTGAGGTCACTGGAGGTAAAAAGCTGAAAATTTTTACTCGCGATATCTCAAGTTAGGAATGGAAGACACTTAATATTTGGTATATAGATTTGTCATGATGTAAGGAAGAAGCCTATTGTTTTTGGTGGAGGTCAAAGATCATCTTGGGTTACCAAAGGTCAAAAAGCAAAATTTCCCAATAATTTCCAAGATTGTCATCTGGGGTCACTGGGGTCAAAAGCAACATTTCCCCAGAATTCCCAAGGTCGTCATCTGGGGTCACCAAGGGTCAAAAAGCAAAATATCTTACAAATTTTTAAGATCCAAGATCCATTGGAGTTGAATCCCTTTCGAGACACTACAGATTTTCTTTTTTGTTTACATTTTATGGGATTCAAAGGTCACGTGAGGTCAGCAGAGGTCAAATTGTTAAAACATAAAATGATGTAGTCAAGAAAGATTAATTTGAGGGATAAACCTCAGTGCAACAAAGCATCCCCATTCGGCAAGGAATCACTAAGCCTTTGGGCTTTCTGGTTGTAAACTCAAATTCAACCTTTTTTTTTCTTAGGTCTCCTTGGCTGAATGCTGCAGTGTGGAACCAAAACATTTACCCCAGAAAAGGTTTTCTTCCCCCATGGGACATAGCACTGGATCTATGTCCCGTGGAGCTTATTTGAAATCAATCAGAGATGCTTTAAACAAGAAACCAGGTATATACTGACGAATTGGTGCGCATGTCTGATTTTCTATATAGAAAATTAACAAGTCTTTAATAATGTAATTTTCAGTTGACAATAATTGTCGTGAATAAAATAAATAAAACAAAAAGTACCAATATATCGGTTGTAAACATACTTTCAAGCAAGTCAGTAATTTGTTTATTAATCTGTGATACAACCAAACGCAGAACAACATTATTTACTGAAACAACAATCAATCAAAAGGAAAAGTTGTAACAAAAATTAGCTCAGCCAATTTAAACATAGAGTCATAAAGCTGTAGATTTACAGAAATTTTGTAGGGAATTTTTGTGACTTAATTGGCTTCAGTCGAGTGCAAAACGACTTGTGATGCTTATCTGACGCCACTTTAATGTGCTTTCAACAGTCCCAGAAATATCTAATTTGAGGTTAAAAATGAATCGATGAAAATGAATTTTTTTTTGATCGAGGTAAAATTTTGAAATAAGTGGCGTAATTTCACCTTTCTCAACGGCGAAAAACGTACAAAACAGACTGGAATTTTCGTCAATTCCCGAAAAAGAAATAATGGCATATTCATAAACTTTGTTGCTAAGACAGCAAAATCGCCGTCTTATGTTTGCAAGCTCACCGCCTAGTGTATGAGATAGTGGGCGATTTTGTAAAGCCCTTGTCCAAAGCTTAATGAGAGCCTCGACACAGTTGTAAGTTGTGTGCACCGTTTTCCATATAAAGATGCGCAATCTGATTATGCCAGGTCTTGTGTTTGTTAACACGCTGCGTTAGGTAACATGCGTTTCACTGTATAGGGAGAACTGTTATCTCATGCATGAACACATGCCCAGAGATCGACGAATTTAAAGCGGTAGACACTGAGTGCTCGTAAATGATCATTTTTTAGTCACGCAACATTTTCCCCGATCAAGTGAATGCTCATTTCAACTTAATTACAGCTCTCTCCCTCACTGTTCATTTTTTTTTCTTAAAAATTGAAAATCATCACATCGATGATTTTAATTATGACGACAGTTTTGCTTTAACATTAAGAATAAATTTGCGTTACTTTCAAAAAAGGATGTTTATCTAAAAATGGTTCTGTTTACAGAACAGAAATCTTACCATTCTTAACTGCTTTTTTGAAATTTGAAAAGAACGAATTTTGGTAAAATAACAAAATACTTACGTTAAACAGGAAAAACACACATAAACACTGGTAAATATATCTGTGAAATTTACTCATATTTTCGCCAGTGTAGCAGGGTTTGTTTAGTATATCATGTAGACAGAGCAACCGCATCGTTAACCAGTATAAGAAGAGGGGGTTTATTTCGTAAGGTGGGCACCTCACTTACGAGAGCGTCCACGGGAGAGATCAAATAAATTACTTAGAGAGTTACAGGAAAACGAACTACGACATTTAATTTTCCAGGTTTTTAGGGTCTTTAAAAGGAATAAGCAGTTGCCCCAAGGTTGCTTTGAAAAATCAAGCTCTTGATAATCTCTTTTTCTTTTTCTAACAAGTACTCTAATTTCTGAAAAACATATCACCAACAGTTAAAGTGAATAATAACAGCAGTTTATGAATTGGGATCAAGGGCTTTACTAATTCTAATTGGGCTCTAAAATGTCTGGTTCAGGTATGCACCAAAATCTGATCAAATATTTGACTAAATTTGATTAATCTTGAACAGGGAATGGTGATTTGAATCTAAACAAGTCAAATACTTGATCCCTTCTTGGTTAGGCGCCCGTTCGATCCGTTTTCAGTTCAATTTGAACCGGACGTTTTTAGAGTGTGGGCTGACTGAATATTTCCTTTAAATCAAAATTATGGTAATGAAATCTTCATGAAGATAAACTATCGTTTTCTTTGAAAAGTTAAGGGAGGGGAAAGTTTGTCCTTTGCAACCTTAGGCTACGATCCTAGTAGTTCCAGGGCCTTTTTTAACGAATTTGTACTGGGGGGGGGGGGGGCTATTTCACAAAAGGGACCATCTGACACGAAGTTACTAACTAAGTGGAGCGCCACCATCAGTTGGCGCGTAGCGTATTGAATTTTGGGGGGATCGACAGACACCCCAGATCACAGGAAATGGTATTTCCCGAGAATTTCGAGGCTCTATCGAACCATCCTAAAATTGAGATATTATGCTCTGCATGTTTTCATTCTAAGAAACATCCTCAATGATTCCCAACACATTTTTTGACTGGGCGAAGTACCCAAATCCTTTTCAGTTTCCTAAGCCCATGCATTATAGACCTACTTATAATTGTTTGATTAAACTCGTGTACTGAACTTTCAGCAACTCGCATCACGCAGCCGTGACACTGTGTCCAGATCTGCAGTGCGCACCCCAATATTGCTCATTGTTGATAATAACTAATCAGCACACTGGAAATGGAATATTTTCAAACTGCTGTCATTGCAGCATTGTATTGTATGGTCACAGTTCGTATAACTTGTAGCCGCCGTAGCGACCTAAAGAAAGAAGGGAAGAGGGTGGAAATAAGAGGGGGGAATAAAAGGTGGAAAAGTAGACAACGGCAGATTCTGCTGTAGGCGGCGATCAGCCGTCGCTGACCGGCTACTTTTTATTGCCCCTGCATTAGTTGGCATGTAACATACCCAGGATGATTGCTAGAAACAAAAACTGCATACCACACCCAGAGAGCTAGCCCTCCTCCTGTGGGGTTCAGATGGGCAACCGGATGGGGCCCATGTGAGTTACACCTCGTTTTGCCCTGCGTGCCTGGCTCTCCCGGCCAGTCCACATTCAGACCATCTGATCCCAGCTGGGCTGAAGGCTGGAGCTGGCCCAGTGGGCTCCACCTGGGCACGCAGGACAAAACGAGGTGTAACCAACATGGGCCCCATCTGGTTGCCCATCTGAACCCCACATGGGGTCCAGGTGAGCTTGCTGGCTGGGAAAGGATAGCTAGTTACATCTAAACATACTTTATTTGGGGATTTTGATAACATCGCACGTAGATACTAGCTACCTCCTCCTGCGACCCCCCCCCCCCCCACATACCTTGCGAAGTAGTCTATCACTTGGCAATTTCACTGCTCTCCTTGTAGGCCTGGTGGCTCACCTACTTACAGGAAGAACTTCTTAACAAAATCCCTTTCTTTGTAGGACTCGATGTTTGGGAGGTTCATTCGTCTCTCTTTAGCAGCCAGGAAGCTTTCCACTGATGGCCTTGGGTCGAACTTGGCCGTTGGAACCCCATTCCAATGGATAAGCAACCTGTCGTTGAGTGATCGTTCGCTGGTGGCCATTCTTAAGTCTGAGTATAGTATATTGTATGTGGAAACACATTTCTCCACTGTCATACTGTGTGGTCACCACACAGAAGCTATGGGCCGACCTCTTGTGAAAATGTTTTCATGCCTTCATCTGTTCATGGGGCTACCATTCTTTAATGTCAGATATTGATCATTTATTATCATCATTATGTATGACAAAAAAGGACCTACTGGGGGGGGGGGGGCAAATGGACTGAGTGGGTGGGCTGAGTAGGGGACTGGGTGGGCCACGGCCCACCCAGTATGTATGTTAAAAAAGGCCCTGAGTAGTTCCACATATGAAACAAATATACAAATAGCCTCGTTTTGTATATCGAATAGATTTGGACCAAAATGTAAAGCGAGAGGACAACTTTAGGAACTGGGATTAAGAGTGGCTTATTGTGCATATAAGAGCAAAATCATACATGATAACGGTCCCGTTCCTTTATAGTTCTTCATTGTCTGCCCGAACAACTCTAATTCTGGACCTTGAGCTTTTTGTATACACTCACTAAGCAACTCATAAACAAATTTACAAAACTTCTTTCCATTAAGGAAACCATCAACAAAAAATCGTTAAAATGAGACCTGCAGTATTCAACCAGGGAGGTGATATCACCTCCCTGATTCAACCAACGCTGTTTTTTTTTCTAACTGCAAGCAAATAACACACCAGAGTGTGCACTATACAATAGTCTAATATTCACCAAATGAGGTGGGGAATTGCATTTTTTGTAAATAATTACTCGTTTAGTTTAACAACGACCCTAATTATTTTCCTAGCGCAATAGCGGCAGACAGAGATACAAAACAAAACTTTAAAATGCACATGGAATACTGTTCAGGATACTGAAGGGAACAACTGAATAGTGATTCATGACCACCTGTAATCATGATCTTTATTAAAGAAACATTTTTAAGGTAAAATAAAGTAAACAGTTGGGATTTTGCTCAGTAGGATGGGGGAGGGGGGCTTGATACGATCTGAGAACTTATTCTCACATTTAGTATGATGTTCAAATGGCCTGTCATTGTTATTAATGTTTAAATATGCAACTGTGTCTTAGGTGAGGAAGGCAATGGACGTTCATCATAATCCGAGTATCAATTTCTGTCTATGAGAAATATGTGTCTGTATTTTTTTTTTTTTTCTCTTTGCAATACATTCTTATTTCATTAAAATATAGAAACAACATTTTTCTTACCGTTAGATGACGTCTTCATTTTGATGTGTTTACATTTTGACTATTTACTTTCCAAACTTTGGTACAATTGAGTCTTGTCACTTGGGTCAATGGTTTAAAAATAAAATGGTTTCTTCAAGTTTTGCTTGCTCAAATTGTGAAAATTTTAAACTCACTTTTGGCCTTAAAGGCACGTTTGAATCACTGGGATGAGTTGCAGGTGAGTTTCTTAAATGTGTTGAAGGAAGTAATTAACACCCCACGGTGCAGCTATGACAACGAAAAGAACAAGGCTAAGGCTACACAAAATCTTGCATATTGTACAAAAACGATTAAGTTTGCTATTAAAGGATTTAATTCTGAAGCTTATATTGGATACAAAAATGTCAAAATCTGTGGAGGACTCATTGTCTATTCGCAAACAACGTTTTGCACATGTTTCTTTTATCAAATTACTGAACCAATTCGATATGGAAACTTCGTCTATTTGTGATCGGTTCATAGAGCTACTTTTTGGAAGAGAATGGTCGTGGGTCACTTCCGCATCACAGGAATGACTCTTTAACGTTTCATACTTGGTGAAAACTTCAACGAAGACAACATTTGTTTTAAAGTACGCACCCATTGCCTCCTGTGAACAAATAAAAAGCAGATACAATGAACAACGGCGGTACTTTTCTGGGTATAATGCATTTACATTTCAAGTATTAAAAACATTAAACTTATTATTAAGTGTTAAAAGTATTAAAAACAAAGACTTAAGAAATGGTGATTAAAAGGGTATAGGTTTTGACTCATGGTAACCTAAAAATGACATTTTACTTCCTCCACAAATAAGCGGTTTTTTTTACTAATGTCACATATCTGCATGCTTAGTGTAATGTCTAACAGGAGACAAAAGTTGAATAATAAATATGAAAAAAATCAGTGCTTGAATACGATACACACCTGGGCGGTAAAAAAGAGAAAGCAAACTCTTTTACTACACTACCAACCTAAAAGTTCGTTATAGGATTTTTTAATTATGCTCTAGTCACAACTTCTTTCAAACTAGTAAATAATGATGATGATGATGATGACGACGACGACGACGAAGACGACGACGATGGTGATGGTGATGGTGGTGTTGGTGGTGATGACGATGATTTTACTATTTTACTGGCGTAATGCTTGTGAAAGAGATATGCCTACAGGCGCGATTATTGAAACTGTTCATCTTGTCAGGCGGATTTGCACTTTTTGCTGTGGCAGAAAGTATGACTTTTTTACCGTGTGATACGTAAGGATCTGGGCACGATTACTCTGAACATGCCATTACCCTTCTTCTGCGACGCAGTTATTTTGACTATTTCAAGAAGTGAAAGTTTTGCTATTTCCCGGATTTCACCAACTTAGCAATGTTTTAATATAAACCGTCTATTTAGCTCAATGAGGCAGTCCTTATCTTCAATGGTGATGTACTGTATAGTTAAGTAATTATATTTAGTCTCTTGTATTTACTAGTCTCTTTTATTTTATTTATTTAATTTATTTAGTCTCTTTTGCATTTACTATTTGGATTAACTAAAATTACTACAGAATTAAACGCAGCAAAGCAAGCTAGCTCTTCCATTCCACAGGCAAACATGGCAAATTTTAAAGATCTCTGCATACTAAACACGCAGATCTGTCGCCGCCTTAATTCGTTTGAAGGTCTTAGCTTTACCTGGACATGCGCAAAGGCCCAAAATCGTTCCTTCATAGTGTTTACAGTTGGTTTAAAAATTTGACACAACGACAATTTTATTCGCAAAACTGAGCATGGCTGGTCATACTGTACGTAAAAGAGATAGAGAGAAAGCAGAAAGCCACAGTGGCACCGGCACGGGGGGGGGGGCGGGGATGGGGCGTGCCCCATGAATTTTTTTTTTTGAAAATTTTGAAATGATCCCAAAAGGCGATTAAGCTATAGATTTCTGTAGGAGGTAGGGTGAGGTGTGCTTTAACCGAGTGATAGATCAATTTAATCATTTTCTATTACAAAAGTTTTTCAAACTATCCGAATTTTCGCCGATCCTTCGCAAACTATCAAAAATTTTGCGCGCTCCGCTCGCTTCAACCCTTACCACAATGTTCTTACTAGCAATATCTTCTGATAGCAACTCTCGGAGAAGCACAGCCACAAAAGCTGAAAGCTGTTCACGAATTACCAGGTAAAAGACTGGATTTTTGAGTGGCATGTATAGCTTTGTTGGGCAATTAAAAGTGTCTTGATGCAAATTCTGAATGCAGGTTTTGTCATGAAAATCTTATTTAATAAAAAATTTCGCGCGCTTTGCGCGCATGCTTTACGGTATGCAATCCATCTCATAACCATTATTAAGGTAATAATACATGGAACTATAATAACAACATCTGTAGGGACCTAACATCAATATGGGATCTTTCAATCTAAGTTGTTGTAGCATGATTTGGAAAGTTGAAATTACGTATTTGCCGTTAAACATTTTTAATAAAAATGATCGAGCGCTTTGCCCTCAGCCATTATCGGTGTAGATGACAGGCGCGTAGCCAAGGGGGGGGGGGGACGAAAGGAGCAGCCTCCCTAGAACATATTTTGGTACTTTTAATGTTTACCTTTACAATATTGCTAGTGTTTCCCCTATTTTTATGCGGTAAAAAGGCCAGTGAAGTGCCATTTCCAGCAATCTGGGAGGCATTTTTGGCCAAAATTTTCTTGCGCTTTGCGCCAACCCATGGTGGCGCAAAGCGTTGAGAGTCTGTCTATACGCTTTGCCCCCCCCCCCCTTTGACAAATTCCTGGCTACGCCCCTGATAGATGGTGATTTAAATACACTTACAACACAAAAAGCATTCTGAAAACGCGCTTAGTAGTCATTCACCACTTTTGCTATATCTATCAGGGAGGTCTAATATCACCTTCCTGCACCTATACTCTCCCTCCCGCCCGTTCCCCATTGCTGGAAGCTGTTCATCTGGATTTCGTTCAAAAATTAAAAATACGATAGTGCTAAAGTGTCCTGCGTCATACTCTATAATTATCATTTGGATGCCAGGTAATAGGCATCATGTCATTGCTCCATTGTACTTGATCCAGGGCATCCAGGGGGCCCTATGCAGGTATCCGTCAGCCACAGATGCCTTTTATAATGCACAATGAAGGGGAGGAAAAGAAAATATTCATTATAGTCCAACAATGTTTCTTTGGACTCCACGCACGTATTTTTGGGTAAAACCTTTGCCTGAATAGAAAGCGGAAAAGTAGCCAAAAGGGAGTCTTCAGGAGGTTTGTTGACAACGTATTCTAATCTTAGACAACATACTCTCCTCTTTCACCTAACCAAAAACTAGAATTCCCTAAATTACGGACATTTTCCAGCTATATATGATCAGCTCCAAAAATATTCCAAAGATAGCACCATTTTGAATCTAAGAAACCTTAAATTAAAAAAGATTTCTCAAAGGGGAGGGCCTACCCTTAGACTTCTTCCCCAGGACGGCACCTTTATATAGTGACAAGAGAAATATCCCCACTCCTGTATACAAACGCAGGGAGCATAAAAAAGGAATGTTTAAGCGTCGCCACTCAGTTGGAAAGAACATCCAACCAGTCGGAAAAATTAAAATTCACTCAATTAGGGACATTTTCCAGCCATGCTGGTGTGTGATCAGCTCCAAAGGTATCACAAAGATAGCACCATTTTGCATCTAAACAACCCTAAATAGGCAAAACTTTCTCAAAGGAGAGGACCCCTACCCCAGGACGACTCCTTAGTGTAGTGAAGTGCCTTTACGACATCATCTGTTGTCCCCCCCCCCCCCCATCACCAAAGCCTGGGGGTGCCACTGGAAAGCCATGTCTAATATCTTACTTTAGAAGGCGGTGGTTCATGATGCACTGATTTTTCCGTTCTTTGCTTCCCACCTCCCGTTCTTTTACCTTGCGTACAGGTACAAAACTGTCTCGTTTTATCCCTGGGATCGTACAAACTTTCAGCACTCTTGGTCACGGAAGGACACAATTTAGAAGTAAGACCCAATCCCTAGTCTTGAAATTCTGTTCACAAACAACGTGCAAGTTTTTCGCAGTTTCACGTCTGGTAATTACGGGTGACCTTGGACCTTTACCAAAATATGCAAAGCATTCATTTTTATCTTTCTTTGCCTTCGGCAAGGAATAAAGATGAACTAAATACGTTTATGGTATCCTTATAGACAATGAACTATCACAGAATCTCATTCTGTTTTACGATTTCCGTGTTTTAGCCTTTTGTAGCTTCAAACTCAAGCAAGTCATAACTATAGAAGCAAATATAACAGGCCTTTGATAATTGTAAAGTTTGTTTATGCAGAAACATCAAATATGAACATAATAACCATTTGAAAATCGACTAGCATCCTTTTAATGTAGACTCGGTTAATAGGGGGACATTTTCTTATAATTTGACCCTCGGGCGAGTGTTTTACTTTCGCACTACCACTTCACAAACCTAACGTCTGCTCACCGCAAATATTATACATTCTTTAATCCCCAGTAATCAGTTGTGAATGATATAACAACTGTACCACCTAGATATATTTGATGGGATGATAATGTTGCATTACAAGATTAGTACTAAAATTATCAGACCATACCTTGAAGCTCAGTAAATTCTTTTTGCAAGAAGCATCTTTGCGTTTCCCTCCTAATCCATCAAAAATGACAGCCACAGCCTGTGCCTTCTTTCTTCGTACCACAGATTCTTTTAACCCTTCGATTTCGTTTATGTTAAACGTTTTTGCAGATGGGTACTTACACTCCAACAGGTGTTTAATATCCCTGGGTGTATCATTTTCATACACAAAATATAATGCATTTTCCGTTCGGAAATTCGTCATCGTTTCAAAACTTTTGACCTATTTAGAAGAAAAATAGAAAACTCTAACAGACTTTTATGGTCAACTTTTTTGGCCATCTATAGTGCTGAGTTATTTGTAAATGTAAAGTAGCGATTTCGCATGATTTGTTACAATATTCAATGAATTGATTCACTTTGTGCAGGTTTGTAAAGATTTTATGTAAATGCGGACTGTATGCGGCGTCGGAGGCGGGGGAGGGGCTGCAGTCCCCAAACAAATTTTTTTGTGAAAATTTGGGCAATATGCTGAGAATTTTTCGGGCACCTACTGAAAGAAAAATAAAGCAATATGTAGCTAAAGGTAAAAAAATAGTTTAAAAAACTTCCTTGGCAATTAAATTAAAGTTCTGACTTGAATTGCACTAGCACCTACATATTCGGTATTAATTCACTAGTGTGTTTTTAATGGCTCAGCTTATATTATGATTATCAGTGGTGTATTTAAGGGGGCACTGGGCCATGCCCCACCCTCACTAACGCCAATTATTTTCACCTAAAATAAGTAATTTTATAACAACAAATTTTACTTTAAAGGTAGCATATGTGGCACCACATTGCATGTAAGGACACCTAAGTTTTCAAATATTTTCGAAGAGGAGGTGGTGATGCCGATTTTGTTTTTAGTACCTCAAAATACGTAAATGTTTCAATACAAATTTTACTTCAAAGGGGGCATATGTGACACAAGATTGCATGTAAGGACACCTAATTTTTCAAAGAGGGGGACCCCTCCCCTTACACCCCTCCCCAGGCCCGCGAACACACAACATAATGCCTACCTCCTCACCTAAAAGAGAGGGAAATCCTGACTACACCACTGATTATTATCATTATTATAATATTGTAACGACTTCCGCAATAATTGAAACCAATATGAAAGGTAGTAACACGGCAAATTATTGTATGTAATTGGCATGCCGTGTAATAACCGATGCATGCCTATATGATATGTTCATTAACCTGTCGAAATCGCGTTCAGTGCGCGGGAATTTTTGGTTCTATTTTTTGGGCAAGTCGCATGAGAGAAAGGTTTTACTCAGTAGTTATTTTTCTTTATATGTGCAAAGGAAAAGTGAAACTGAAGGTCAATATAATTTATTTCACATATTTCATAAATAAAACCTTGTACGGGAAATTAAATGCCAACAACAAGTCCTTACAAATATTCATAGAATCAAATGCAAACCATTTATAAGGCAAAAATATTATGTCTGCGCTTTTACTAGTCAATTTGTGACCTGTCGTTTGATACTATTGCCACCAAACCTTCCAAGAGTGTTCAACTAATACATTGCACACAAATGAGCCGCTTCTATAAGTGCTTTTAGAAGTCCTAATCGACATGCACCCTTTTTCAAATCGCTTCCTATTTCAAGACGTACAATTTCTGGTCAATGTTCTGTTTAAGTAAAAACGTGATTTAGTTAGAAACTGAGTTAGGGCTTGAAGTCTGGCGTGGTAGCTCATTAGAGATACCTGGTAACTTGGGAAACGAAATTATTTTATTTCTGTATGTTGTGTTTAAATAATACAGGAGCAATTTATGAACTTCTCCACCTCTTCATCCCGCTACAAGACTTGAGGTTGTGGACTTCCATCTATGTTTCTTTAAACCCGTAACCAATAGTGTAGGGCAAAGTGTGTCCTTTTGCAGAGGAATTATCAAAAAAAAAAATGCAACTGCCAGTCAATACAACATGACAAACTCGAAGTCTTTCTATTCATTTACATGTAACGGATTTAAGAACATTGTGATTACATTAGAACGACATATACAGATTTGATTAATAGTAGTTTAATTGTAATAAATTATAAAGGATTTGAAGTAAGAAATAAGAACTAGTCATATAAAATATAAAAACAGCCTTCTTAATTTTAAATGGTATCAACAATTATTCACTCCAGGCAACTCCACAGATCCATGTAAAAAAATGTACGAGTTGATACTACTGTAGCGTATGTTGAAATATACCCAACACGTAGCCCGTCACTGTCATTTGCCTACCAAAATGAGACATTAAGGCTGAAAGATCTCACCGTGTTTGGTCTCAAAATACACCAGGACTTCCTTACACCTTTGTAACTCTAAAATTCTTATCTGGAACACATTTTCTTAGTCAAAACTTTGGAAATTCTGTCTCAAATCCTGCAAAATGTAATAACAGTTTAACGATGTACTGCAATTTGTACATGTGCACACACGTACTAGTATCAGCTGATCTTCAGTCACGAGACCATCTTCTTTACGCGAGGAAATATTGGCAAGTAAAAATGCGGGCGTTATTCCAAAAATGGAGACAATCAAACCTTTTAAACCCACAGGGTCTAGAACTTTGCGAACGGTCGATAGGTCTGTGGACGCGAGAGTGGATGGTTACTCAATCAGGGAGCTGTTATCCGAATGGAGAGAGCTCGAGAAGTTTAATTTATGCTAATACGTTAAGACCTATTTAAGTGTGAAAAGATTACCAACTATTAGGTGTTGATAAGGCTTACAAGGACTTAGGTCCTTTATGTAATGCTTTCAATTTGATGAACTATCTCCTTGCGACGTCATTCACCTCTAGCAATACTTTAACAAGGGGCTTAAATTGAACAATGCTTTGATGTGTAGGCTGGTACCGTCAACCCTAAGATGACAGGGTATTTTAAACTCAAAACGACTGTTTAATAGAACTAGATCAATACAAATGCCCCTAACTCATCTAAAAGAGACCAGTTATAGCAAATTAGCTAAAGAGACAGAAGCCTAATTCTTTGACTGCATTCTGAAAGTTTCCTCAAGTTTCCTGAATCAACCGGATATAAATCTATGTTCACATTTCACATAAAATCAAGCCTATGTGGTCTCATTCGGTACACCGAGCGACACTAGAGAAAAAATATATTTAGTTTTCAGGCGGCTGGCAATGTCATGGCAATGGATAAAATCGCCATAGCTCTACTCATGATGTAGCAGACGACAAGTCTCTTTGTGTTTACTTTCTAATCCAGCTTATTATCTCTAGAAATCTAAAGAGCAAGATAATAGAATGATTATATGGTGACCTTGAATACGCAAACCTCACTTCAAAGGAAGTTTTGGCGAGCTCTTTCCATTCAGATAACAGCTCCCTGGCTCAATTGCTTATTTCAGACTACGTCTGGATGGTCATACGGTCTCTGTTACCGTTATATCCTCCAATGTTAAAAATTATGGGAAGGATTCCTGATCGTTACAAAGAATGATGAAAGCAAGTGCCCATTCTATTTAATTCAACATAATGGTACGTTTTGGAATACGATATTAACCAAAGTGAATGACGTTTGCAGCTAGACTTAAAGGGATTTGACTGTGACTAAATTCAATTACTTTGAAAAAAGTAAAAAATGTGTTACGAGGTGAAAACAGCATCTTAATTGCATGTAGCGTTTGGAAGATACTAATCCCATCCCCCCCCCCCCAAAAAAAAATGTAAGAGAATAACATAAAAGGCATTACGGGAAATTTGTGATGTCATCGAGGCACATTGATGAGACATAGAGTTGTTTTTAATGATATAGATGCCTCTTGGGGAATGTTTAACAACTTTGTTTCCTATACTCTACATATGGTGTAGTTTTATGCTAGCTCTGCATGGAAATGTAACTCAAACATTCCAACAGTATCAAATTTCAACATATAAGGATATTTAATTGAAAAAGTAATCCGAGGCAATTTGCGCACTTTACATAACATTCTGTGACTTAAACGAGAACTGTAGGTTCTTTTGACACAAAAATGACTAGTTTTGGAATAAGACATCTCGATTTAGTTATAGTGTGTTTACGCAGAGCATGAAGGACATGGAATGGTTTTTCTTTCCCTTTCACACGGAAACCTTGTAAAATACCACTGGGATGTGCCTTAAAGAAAATTTTACCTAATATTGGATACGTATTTAGTACTCTTCTGATTCATTTTGTGGGCTCAAAAGTATATTCGTCCATCCAAAAAGATGGCCCATCAACAGAGGCTAGTCTTCCAATGGAAAATGGAAAGTTGCACGATCAAAAGACTTGTTCCGAAAGTAACACCCTTCATTGATGTATAGGACTATCTGGATCACATCAGCAAATACGTCAACGACCATCAACTCCATAGGCTTTCCTTACTAGGGGTTACTCTCAAGCCTTCTCTACTCAGCGTATTTCTAGTCGGATATCCGAGACAATGATAGCAGACCTTTGCAAGTGCCAGTCTGAGTAGTAAGAATGTAAAGTTGCTGGCAAACATGTATACTGTAATGACAGCAATTGTTTAAGTTTGACGGGTAGACGTCAATTGTGTCATATTTATGTATGTAGCGTCATTATGTACGTGTTGACTATCAACCCACCTTCCGTGAGTTAACGGCAAGGATGACAATTCATTTGGTGTCTAAACTGCAGTCATTTAAAATAATTTGTAATGCACCGGGTACTGTGGAACCAAAATCAAAGAAGGCGCGGAAACAACTCGCTCTGGGAGAAAAAAAGTCCATTTTCTTTTGCCTACCTATATTGAAATGTCATAAGCTGGGTAACTCAATCTAATTGTGTTTACTTCGGAGTTCGGTATACAGTTTCGAGCTTCGTCCACACAAAGTGACCAGTCACCTTGCCCAACGTTGTACTCCTCCTCAGATGTGATCATTGGTTAAACAGTTCAATTCAACATTGAGGTGTTTGAAAATGTGATTTCTATATAGTCTAGACCAGTTAAGCATGCATGTCTTTGTAGTAATATTTGAAGAAGAGGATAATGAGAAGGATTCCCTCTTTTTTTCTCCAGAAAGAAAGTGATGGAAAAGATTAGAAAACGCTTCTAAAGCAACATTGACTATATTTGTCCAGACGGTGTTTAGGACTTAAACCGTTTTTTAAAAGGCAGTTCTCACACACACACATACACACACCACGGGTGCACCCACACACCCACATACACACATGCAAAATGAAAAAGTAGGCAAAACCTAATTTCGTCAAATTAACAGACAAGATCGTTTCTGATAAGAACACCATTCAGGCTCTTCGGTGTTTGGTAAACATAAAATCCTTATTTCTTGTTTTTTTTTGGTGTCGAGAGCGTTCGTTAAATTATAATTAAATCAACTACGTTTTCCACCTATGAAGTTTGACATTTTTTCCTGCCAATGTGAAGTCTACAGGGGACACGTTCTGACAGCCATTTACCTTCTTATAATATTTTGGGTTTATCAAATGTGGAATTGGAAAGAAAAAATATAAAGGGGGAAACTGTAAGGTTTAAAGCATGGGAATCTCAATTTCAATGCAAGTTGTCTAAGAATCCCCCAACTGAGAACGGTAGGTTCATTCATCCCTCCTTAAAAAGGAGGTCCTTCAGGAGTCTCACCATAACTCTGATCAACTATGAAGTGTTTATTAAAAAACTGAAATGGCAGTTTAAAGCATCCTCACTATTTTTCACCTTCCCGTTCTTCTATGCACTTCTTCTACTGTATTAAAGTTACTACTGATTGGGTATGACTTCAGACGCTTCAGCCTATTCAAGTCTCTTCAGACACCAATGAAGCTTTGAATTCAAAATTCATCGCAGTTTACATTAATCCTTTAGAAGCCTAAGCAGGCGTCAGTGCTTGTACCTTATGTTTCCTATTCACCCTTCTGTGAAGTTTACAATCTTGACACATGGAAACTCAAATTGAATGTTATGGAGCAACATACAACTCACGTGTATGGCAATATAGGCTGCTTAGAAGATATTTTAAACAAAAGAAACTTTGTAGTAATCTATGCTCCCACTATGCGACAGTGTGACATTTTGTCATTTTTCCAGACCAGAATATCCCCCATTTAGAAAGCTTCACACAACCTTAAGATAAATTGAAAACCCAGCACCTCTAATGCTATTACTTCACATTACCAGTTGTCAAATGACCCAGTAAACCTACGTTGAATCTTAAAATTACCACAAAGTACATCCTTGACGATTACGGAGAAATTATCTTGCAATGGTATGTACAACTTTTTAAGTAATCCGTGTCATTTGTGAGATGAAAGGAATGACACCCTCCAAATTTGCAAATACTTTTCATTTAGGCCTACATCATCTCGTATAATGCTTTTTTATATTTTTTTGAAGTTTGAAGACCATGTGTTTCAATGCTTGGGCAAAATCCGCCGAAATATGCATTTTAAATTGCTGTAAAACCCTTACTTGTATACCTTTAAACAAATACGCCTGAAAGCATTTGCGACAAATAGAGCTGAAGGTCAATTCGCGCTTATGAATCGTTTGTAAGCTCGGGGGTTAACATCGATTTTTACCGATAAAATCTAAAGCAAAGTACAACCTGATAAATAGAAACATGGGAACCGTTTTTGTCTTTTTATAATCTAATACAGCGTATCTGTCTGCCCTTTTCTCGGTCGTCCTCCTAAACTCCTTCCCGGGACCACGCCAAAGGCTCCAACTGGAGCCAATGGCCCTGGCCCCTGGCGAACAAATTTGCTCTTCTCGCTTGTGATAAAATTATCATGTCTAACCGAACTCGAATGTAGCCTAAATACTTGGGTATAATTGGCGTAAAAAAGACTTTTTTGAAATTAACTTAAAGATAAATAGTTCTATGTGGTGTTATATCGTGTTTACAGGCCTACCCGTTTTGAATAGCAGAAGGCTTACATCATATATATATATATATATATATATATATATATATATATATATATATATATATATATATATATATATATATATATATATATATATATATATATAACGCTAATTCCCACCTTAAGGGGAAATTGTTATATCTGCTTGTACATAGGGCGAAAAAAAGATAATAAAATACAAAAGAAATAAATTCGCCTTAACGTCTAAAAATATAATTAACGTTATTTCAATGGGCAGCCATCCGTTCGTGTTAACAGCTAGGTGTCCGTAAATTTGACAACTTTGAAGTAATGGCATCTACTTTGTAAATGTAAGAGGGCGCCCTTGTAAGTTTACGTATTCCTATAGAAAAAGTGTGTGGAAACGTTAAAGCGAAACTTATATTTCACCCGAATTTTTTTTCCCCTTAAGGTCGACTTTTCAACAACAACTTTCCCCCTAAGTGCCGAATTAGAGACATATATATATATATATATATATATATATATATATATATATATAACGCTAATTCCCACCTTAAGGGGAAATTGTTATATCTGCTTGTACATAGGGCGAAAAAAAAGATAATAAAATACATAAGAAATAAATTCGCCCTAACGTCCAAAAATATATTTAACGTTATTTCAGTGGGCAGCCATCCGTTCGTGTTAACAGCTAGGTGTCCATAAATTTGACAACTTTGAAGTAATGGCATCTAGTCTGTAAATCTAAGAGGGCGCCCTTGTAAGTTTACGTATTTTTATAGAAAAGTGTGTGGAAACGTTAAGGCGAAACTTATATTTCACCCGAAATTTTTTTCCCCTTAAGGTCGACTTTTCAACAACAACTTTCCCCCTAAGTGCCGAATTAGAGAAATATATATATATATATATATATATATATATATATATATATATATATATATATATATATATATATATATATATATATATATATATTTATATAAATATATATATATATATGAATATTTATGTAAATATATATATATAAATATTTATATAAATATATATATATATATATATATATATATGTATATGTAAGACTGAATAATTTATTGAAACAGAAATTTTTGCCCCCTCCTGGAGGCTTTGTCAACTGTAGTTTGAAATCCAACCGTAACACAAACAAATTTGAGATGAAAGCGCAAGAAAGCGCGTATATAATATTAAATACGCTTTACTGGATGTTTGAAATGAAATGTAGTTAAGTGATGTCACAAACAAAATGATTCATTTCAAACTGTAGGTACGTGATCAAAGAAGTATGCAGCTATTATCTCCGTGTGCTCTTATACAATAGTGAATATCAAGCGCGCAAACGTGCCACCATGGCACGCTAGTCTAGCCAAAATATTGTAAAGTGACGTAACAGACATAATCTCAAAATACAGTCTGCACAGCTTAACTCTTCGTTTGAATCGAAAATGTTAAAAATGAAGTGAGTATACAAAATCTAAACGGTATAGTCTGATAGTAATATAGCGGCATAGCCACAAGATATGGAAGCTTTGAATATTGTCAAGTAACAAAGCAATCTAAGTATCAAATCCACAGTGTATGTAGCTACTTACACGAAAACACCACGTAAGTGTGCAAGCGATATTTAACACACGTTACAAAACAAGCGAATCTGCCATTGTTTATTGAAAGGAACAGGCACATTGTTAAGTACCGTTACATTGATTGCACGATATGAGTAGATGATGCAAATATGTAGTTTAACAGCATGTGGGTTACCAGTACAAAAGCTAGTAATATATAAAAATCGAATTGGTGTTGATACTTTGGAATACCGTACGTAGCTGCAGGATTGCTTGAAAAAAACTGTATCCTGATAGATGTGACAAATCTCTGTTCAAACCTTGCGTATGGCTACTTAAACGGAGAATGAGTTTAAGTTAGTGAAGTTTACAGTAGTCAGTAGACCGAAATCCCCCGCAGGCAATGACAAACTTCAAGCCATCAGTTGGGTGATCCCTACTATTAAAGTGTTCAGCAACGGGAAATCCGCTGAAATTCGTACCACGGATGCTGTGTTTGTGATTATTGAACCTCATTCTGAATTTGGTGTTAGTTTCTCCAACGTAACAAACAGTCGGACATTTTCTGCATAAAATGATATATCCTACGTTGGAAGAATCGCAATTGTAAGGTCCAGCGTGGACAGTTACACCGTTGAAAGAAAGGGGGTCACCGGTTAACATGTGTTTGCAAATGTGACAGCGCGGCTTGTCACATGGGATATTTCCCTGTTGTCTGTTAGCGGGTCTGAGTTTTGAACAAACAAGTAACGATTTGAGAGCAGGGGGTTGTTTGGTAGCAATAATAGGGGGTTGCGCGAAAAGGTCACCGAGTGAAGTATTTTCATTAAGTATTTTCCAAGAAAATTTAACTTGTTTAGATAGTTTCCTAGTAGTAGGGTGATGTTTTACCACAAACGGGGTGCGACTGTCACTTTCTCTTTTATGATTGTACCTAAGGAGCGATTCACGAGTAGCTAGGCGAGCCTTGGAAATTTGTTGTTTGATCAAGCTCAAAGGGTATCCCCTGTCGATGAGTTGTATAGAAAGATCGTGAATGCGAAGCTCGAAGTCTACTGGGTCCGAACATATACGTTTCAAGCGAATAGCTTGACTGTAAATTAGAGAAAATTTGATCTAAACTATCTAAACTTCCTTTTGTGCTGATACAGTTATGTTTTGTTATATAGAATTTTCAATAGACCATGGAAGTACTACTACTTCTATGAACAGACTGCAAGGTTCTTGTCAACTTGAGTCACACAAATTTTAATGTCTTCTATCCTGACTCTTCAGTAACACTCTTGTTGATTCGATTGAGCATATTACACGGTAAGTGGTGCGTATTTGGCCTAAATCAATCAGTCGCAATAGGTTGCTTAAAAACGTTGGGGATAAAGGGAGTAAATAAAAGTTCCATAGTATGGGTAATTTGAAACAAATACAAGCGTAGTTCTGTGCTTTTCACTCACCTATATGATATTGTTGCTTTACAAAGAAGACTTGCAACACATACTGCTGGGATTGTTCACAACTGTACTTCACCAAACCATGTGTAACCTGCCGTAATGCATGTTCCTCTCTTTCGAAGGAATTATGGAAGTAAATGTTGAAATGAAGACAAATGTCACAAAGGGCAATGTGGAAATAAATTAGCAATGATAATAGACGATTTCCACAAAATTACCAAACATGGTAGACTGTAGGGATTTTTTATGCCCGCAAAGGTCTGTAAACGCAACTATATCCTGGAGGAAAAGGAAACACACGTGGATGCTAGGTCATGTACAGAAGTCGAATGAGCCGAAGAATAGATGGAAAAATGGCCCTCTGTTAACGATTTTCACTTACCCATTTTGAGAGCGCCGTTAATTTCTGTGGGGGCTGCGTCAAAATGCATTGCGTTGCGTGGGTAAATTTTTAGTGGTTTAATTTTGCCTCATATTTGCCCATTGTATAATTCCTGATTACACGCACTTCACGCCTGCGCTGTGTGTCTAGGGAGTGCACGCGTTATTTATTTTAACGCAGTGTGTAGCGCCTTGCAATAGACGAGTTGGGAATTGTTTCCACGCAATGCAATATGGGAATGGGTCAAAGGTGAAGTGTACCACGCTTAGAGTGTCCCAGCTCGTATGTTGCATGCTGAGTATGCAGAGCTAAACACGTTGCCCGTTGTCATGGTACACTTGACCTTGTGACCCGACCGGAAGTACAGAATTTCCCAACTCGTCTATTGAGCATCTCGAGGTTTGAAAGTTACTGTATTACAATAGTTGAATGCATGACGTTAGATTGGGCGCATCGTAGGCAAGTCATGTGTATGTACCTCAAAGGTGTGTGAGAAATATTAGAAGTTGTAGAGTGGTCTTTCGTATGTTTTAATATTGTGTTTCGATTAACTGAAAGTCTCAGTAGTTAAGGAACGTACGTAAGAACGAAACACCTCATATTTGTTACTCGTACTATATTGGTCGTTCATTGAATTTATCAATTAATGAAATGCATTTGTTTAATTTCAAGCACGGAGCTCAGAAATAGGCCCTCCAGGCTAGATCCGATAGTTTGCTTGAATGTAAAAATAATGGTAATATTCATAAAATTGGAGTAGTTATAGAATACCCCACACATCGATACCTCCACCTCGTAGCCGGCTACGAGGTCGCAAAATTTGACCTCACTCCCAGTTAGTCGACTGTGCGGCTGTATGGACACACGAAAATTAAGTTCAACTGGTCTACTTCTTGGTTGCTACATGGATACGAAGTCACTAATCGAATACGTGACCAAACTACACCTAGCCCTTATTCTAACCAAGAAGCATAGCAGGCAGCGTAAAATTTTCCAAGTCCTACCGTAAAGTGGCTACGCGGATACGGAGTCAATTGGAAAAAATATAAATCCTACCTATCTTTCTACTAGTGGCTACGTGGATACAGAGTCAAAGATAAGTCCGTGACCAAAACATACCTAATCCTAACCCTAGCCCTAATACTAACCCTAAACCTTACCCCTAACCCAAGACTAGCATTACAAGCAGCCTGTAAAATTTTCTAAGTCCTTCATATCTTTTATGAAGTGGCTACGCGAATACGACGCCCAAGTCGAAAGTATTAGGGCGAGTTATATTAGTTTGCACGATTTCCGCGCGCGCATTAGTTTATATTAGTTTTTTTCTGCTCGTATTTTTGTATTCAAACTGTACATCTTACACAGTATTGGGCAATTACGAGTTTAGTGTAGGCTAGGTCATTAGCGGCTCGCCATAGGGGCACTGGGGGGCACTTGCTCCCCCCCCCAAAAAAGTTTGCAAAGCATGGTCTTCAATATTCCGAAAAAAATAAATAAATAAAACATGTAGGCCTTATTCAAGATGGGTTAGGCCCTCCCTTTTCCTTGACCTTGACTCGGTTAAAAACTAAAGAAGTGAATAACTTTGCAATGCAATGCGAAGGTTTAACATTAATAAAGTGCAAAACGACATTTTTTTCGGCGCGCTTCGCGCGCGTTTTCTTAGTTGCTTGATTGCTGCTATATGTACTTCAGACATCACAAATGGACCTTACACTAGTGCAAGCTAAGGTAATCAAAACAAATGATTATGCTGTGATATTTGTAATCTGATTAGCTTAGGCATCATGATAATGTCATTTACGGAGGGTAACGGTAATGCTGGAGTTAAATCAGGGAGCTGCTTCCAGTGACAGCTCCCTGGTTAAATGCCCATAATTTCGCAGACACGTCAGAGCTTTTGGAATCATTAGATACACAACCCATTAGCTGTGTTGATTATCATCCACGACTAAAAGCAGTTTTGCCCGGGTGTCACCTGGCCAGATTAGCATAGTTATCTGTCTTCAAAAAGTTTCAACGGGCATGTAGCCTAAACGTAATGTTTCCCATAGAAGGAGAGGTTTCCCTTCCCTTGTCCAAATTGTCAGCGCCGTTGGCCCACGAACGGTTTTATGACTGTCAAATGGCATGTCATAAGCAAAAGGTTCTCCACCCCTGTGCTAAAGTATACCGTTTCAGTTGATTTAAAATAAACACACCAAACAGTCAATCTAAGCCCAGTGAAAAACGGTTCCCCACCACTGGTATATAGGATGAGACGTCTTTCTGAGTAAGAGGGAATTCCCCTCCCGCGTTAAAGAATTTCGTTTCGGAACGGTACTGAGACCCAAAAGAGTGCTATCATTTCATCGTTTTCAAGTGTCTTCAGTGCTAGAAATTTTCGTTAGTTAAGAAAACAATCCAGAAAACCAACATTTTATGGCTTCTTGGCAAAGCTGAAACATATTGTGACAAATTGAAAGAAACAACAAAATATTCAAAAATGGGGCTGGTTTTATACAAATGGATCAAGCCACTTTGCCCATTTCATCTGCCCCTTACCCCCCCCCCCCCCACCACCACCATGGAGTAGCGATCGGCTGATATGATTGTATTTTTATGTTTAAAGTAGTCGGCTCATAACTGACTGCCTGAAATGGTTTTTGAAGAGCTCTTGAAAACTACATGGGACATCGCTGTAATACATAATAATAACCATACTCCTATTGTCTATCCGGAGCTAACCATTAATATTACCCGGGGGGGGGGTCTTCCGAACCTCCCTGAATACGGACTTGAGTTTGCCCCCCCCCCCAAACAAAATTTCTTAGAGCCGCCCATGGGCTAGGTCCAGTGTGCGGCCATGGAAGTCAGAGTAGTACTTCCATGGTGCGACCTCGAAGACGGCTACGCGGTGAAACTATCGATGTGCGGGGTATTCTATAATTGTACCATAAAATCACCAGTTATTGGTAGTGAAGAATGATGTCGAGTGTATATATTATTTAAATTCACATTTAACCTCTGAATGACTCCCGATGAGCTTTACAACATGAACCAAGTTAGTGTGAGAACCGTAAATATATTACCATGGAATGTGCTTGCATGTATACGTTTTGCATGAATAAAAGATTAAAGAAGTGGATATATTCACGTAAAAATTCGTTCTTGATTTGTATTAAATTGAGTTCATATTATTCAAGTCCGCAATGTTATGTCATTTGCAATGTCATTTATTGTATGTTGCACAAGTGCCCAGCTAGTGAATATGGGTTTCAAATGTGTAAAATGCATTATCATTTAGAATTTGGCAAGAGAAAAACAATCTAAATCAAATGTTTATGATTCTGAATGGATTTGACTTAACCTACCTCTATGTTTACAGTCACCAGATCGTTGACAGATAGAAATAGAGAGATATAAACAGATCGTAAGCAAATCGTAAACACATTTAGACAGATAAATAACAGATCGAACAACAGATCAAATGCAGCTCAGATTATATCAGAATTGAATAAACTTGCAGATTAAACGGAGATTCTTGTCGTATGATCTGCGCTGAGTGATTACGCCCGCGATTTAGATTTCGGATTTTTTCCTGGGAGGAATGTCCAACAGCCTCCTTATAATAATTCGTTCTACATCCGAAGCAAAAGCTCGACGTTATCGGTCATTCCCAGAATTAAGTGAATAAGTGTTCAGCATAATAGCATTATCACCAAAATATGGGATACCGTAAACATGGAGGTATAACAATTTTCATAAGATAGTAAAGCTTATTGAAAGCCCTCCTTCTAACTTTCTCTCTGTTGTAGTCATGCTCATTTGTTTGTGTTCTTTTGCAGTTACGAAAAATGTCCATAGTTCGTCTCTTCCGCAATAGACTCTCATGGTCTGGAAAAGCTTCTTTTCATAGATTACATTAAATTCTGTCCTTGCATTTTGGGGAAATGAAGCTTGTATATTGAGATCTGCGCGAAACAAAGACACTTGCCAACAAATTTATATAGCTAGAACTTTTTCTCCAGACATGCGATCTTTAGCTTTCTTGTTGATTATTTTAAGTGTTTCAGTTACTGTCCCTTGAATTATGCCTTGACTATTTATTCGTAAGGAGTTAAGAGTGTGTCTACAGCAAACCTTATGCAGCCATTTAATCTACAGGTATTTGTGAGAGGACAATTAAGTTCCAAAAATAGCAACCTCTTAAATCTGAAGGTGCAACACAACAGAGAATAACACTTCAAAGCTTTGAACGGATCACAGAGGCCCTCTTCTTCTTTATGCAAGGGCGTAGGCTAGGGGGGTGCACTGGGTGCACGTGCACCCACCCGTTGATGCAGAGGAGTTCCGCCCTGGCCTGGGAAGCAGAAAAATGCACTCCTGTTTCCAACGGCTGTGAAAACAAGGACGAACATGACTTTTGTCCGCACACCAACCTACAACGGTAAGTTTGGTAATTGAATTACAGGATGCGCCTTGATATATATGAAGGTCTAGAGCCACGGTATCTCTATATGTGCTGAGAACCCAAAGACAGTCTCTCATTTATCCAAATTTCCTTAGTGTGTGTGTGGCAGCTCGGGTTTTACTCAATACCAAACTTATTTTTAGTCCAATGATTATCTCTCAGACTGAGAGTTAAGACATTTAAGTATTTTGTAAATAATAAAATTGACGGATCATGTGTTGTCCATGTAAACTTGAGGAAAAACCCTATTTTTTTCTATTTGAAGCTCAAGGTTATTTTAGGTGACCAGCAGAGGTCAAAGTCTTGAAAAACCTTGTAGAAGGAATATCTGAAGAACAAAAAAGTCTCTGAAACCTCGTAGGAGTCAGTGGCGTCGGGCCCAAATTTTGTCAAAGGTGTCCTAAAATTTTGTGTAAATATGCATTTAAAATCCTTCACATGTCCAGTTAATATGAGAAATTAACTGTTTTCGGAAAATATAACTCAATGGAGTTGTGTTACCCCGTTGCATGGTTAGGTCAGTTTGCTGGGGAAGGCTGTTCTTTCATTTCATGCAAATTATCTTTGGATGAAGGGGAGGTCGTACATGGACAAAAAGGTGAGATAGTTGGTGATAATTAGCTATTTCCGACTAAAAAAGCAGAATCAGTTCCAATTTAATTATGTGAATAGCTACTTATATGTTACGAGCGTTAATACCGAACTAGGGTAAGTAGTAGGTGGACAATCAGCTAGTAGGGGAAAGTCGGAAGCAGTCTGACCGAGTCTGGCCGAGCAAAAGGCGCACCGTTTCTCTCCCCCCGATTGGCCGTCATGCGTGTTTTAATATGCTTCAAGATGTTTTAAAAATAGTGGCACCATTTTGCATCTCAGCCTGCTTTCCAAAAGCAAATCTTTTCCAAAGGGGATTGGGACACTCCTTCCCCTTAGGCCCTCCCCCAGGACAGCGAAAAATCAGACCTTGCGGCCCTCAATTAAAACTTGTTTTTCTTTTGAAGGTTAACCACTAAACAAATAAGAGTAGTTTCTGAGAAAAACGGTAAATCATTTATTTATAAAGGTATTTACCTTCATATTGGTCATTGTGCAAGCGCGAAGCCAATGAGAGGAAGAGGGCAGTCACCCACTCCCCCCCCCCCCCGGCATATTTTGGTATTTTATGAAGTTTAATTCTTACAATAATGCTGGTATTTCCCCATTTATATCTGGTAAATGGGCCTGGGAAGTGTCATTTCCAGCGATCTGGGAGGCATTTCGGGCCAAAATTTTCTTGCTCCGCGCCAACCCATGGTGGCGCGGAGCGCTGACAGTCTGTCTATGGACTTGGTCCTCCTTGACAAATACCTGGCTACGCCCTTGCTCCAGAAGGAGACACCATTTTGTTTCTAACCAGTTAACTTTTCTCAATGTCAGTCGGGTGATTTACAGTCTTCCCTCACCTTACACCTGCGCACGCACTGAGGAACAGTGATTAGAAACAATTATGGCGGAGAAACGTAAAATGCAGCTTACAATTTTCGACAGTTTTTCGAGGAAGAAAGGTGAACTACGTTCTTAGTGTTGATTTATGATACGTCCTCGCATAGAAGCTCATTTCCCAATTATTAGCTTGCATTTCATGCAATGGTAGTTTACATTTATCTGGCAATTTTCTGATCGTTTTGCAATTTGCTAATTTTTTTATTGATCAAGTGAAAATTTTATTGCAAAACGAAAATTCAAAATAACAGCTGCTTTGATTCTACTAACAAACCTGGAAAATGCCATTTCCGGCTGTCTGAGGGGTCGCTTTTTTTAAAAATTTTCTGTACGCTCCGCGCCAACTGATGGTGGCGCTCCGCTTAGATAGTCTTTCGGACAGTCACCGCTCATAGCCCCCCTCCCATAAAAAAATATTTTTGCACGACGCCCCTGGTAGGAATGATATCTGAAGAGGAAAATAGGTCATTGAGTTACTATTTGACATGTAAGATGCACATGAGAGTATAACTGAGCTCTTAATCTGTGTCAAGGTCATTTGAGGTCAGCGGAGGTCAAAGTCTGAAAGCCTTGGGAATACCTATCAGTCTAGAATATGAATATTGCGACATTTTAATTTGAATAAAAAAGACATGCATTAATAATTCGTGTACTATTTTAAGTAAATTGAGAAACGGCAGACAGGGGATCACTTTTTTAAGGCTGGGTACATGTGGCTTAAGTCTCCTGAAATGCTGTTTCCGGCCATCTGGGAGATTTAAAAACCGAAAATTTTCTTGTATACTCCGCGCCAAGCAATGCTGGCGCTCCGCTTAGATATTCTTCCTGGTTCCACCTACCTGAAATGTGCACCTCCCCATGCCAAATGCAGCCTACGCCCTTGTTATGCCGTATCTTATAGTGTTTGAAAAGGCAGTTAGTGGCCTAGATCAGAGTTCAATCCGAGAAACAGACTGATGCTTGCTATCACATGAGGTTTGCAAGGATGCATTTTGTCAAATTTATGCCTGCCAATAAGGGCGCTTAGCCCCTCTATTTTGCCCCTCATCGCGTTTGAAATGGCAGTTGGTCCAGATCAGATTTCAATCCTACAAGCAGACTGACGTTCACTACCAAATGAGGCTTGAATAATTATATCTGCCATTGAGGCCCCTAACCTTAACCCTAAATGGGGTGAACGTACAATTCTAGAAGCCAGTAATGTAGAAGGAGGTACCGTGAGATTCCCCACTCAAACCATGCTCGTCTGCTACTCGATTTGTTTTGCATTCCTTGTTTCTCTCCTTGTCAAAGCTCCTATCTGGCTTTCCATCATTTTGCCGAATGATGTATAGTTGTCTATACAAGCCTACATCTATTCCAATTTCTTCTTCCTGACTCCACCCTGACACAAACTTTGCACAAACATACGCTGTCGCACGTTTTTCTTCCATTACTTTTTTCTTTCTCTCTTTCTCTCCGACCTCTTCTTCCCTTCTTTTTTCTTTCTTTCCTTTTCCATCTTTCTCTTTCCTCTTTCCCTCTCTCCGTCCATCATTTCCCCTCCCCTTCCCTTCATATTGTCGACTGCTGCAGAATTTTGCCGACTGGATCTGTGAATTGGAGAGTGTGTCTAACCCTAGTCCCTTCCCCTTCTAGCGTCGGTCCTGGTTGGTGAGCTTACTGACTGAGCAGTATTTACCCGAGTGAAAATAATATTAAATCAGAAAATTGCCCGACTTTTTCTGTAATGAGTCAAGAAATTGGTTTCGCCTCAACTTTAGTGTAGGGCAGGACTGCAGCATCAATCTTTTGGGGCCTGCAATTGATATTTCATGATGACATTGTTAGAGTTGATGATCAGGGCAGTACCACGTCAATGCAATTAATACACTACATGGTTAAAATGTAGAGTTACATCTCGTGAAGTTTGTAAATGCATTGTCTACCTTTGACAAACCCTTGATTAATGATACCAAGAAACGTTTTCACAATAGTTACCCAACGTAGTGCCAGACACCGCAGCCCTGGACGATTATCTTCGCTTATTTGGCTCTCAGCCAAATAAAGCAGTCTGTAATTCCATTTGAGCTCCGCTTAGATGAAATGACTGTTTGACCACTTTGTAAGGAGCACGACAATGTACGCATATTACACGTGAGAAGTTGATTCCACAGAAGACATTCGTGCAAACCAATAAAATGTATCTAGTCATAAAGCAGGACTCATAGCTGAGGTATTCTCTAGCTGCACCTACTGCCTCACTGAGTTTTATTGACCTGACAGATCGTTTTGAGTATTCCATTTTATTTACCAAGTTGGTCTAACCTCAGAATTCTGTGGTGCCAACTCTCTTGACGACAGGGAGTAAGTTTTATAGCTGTCGAACAGGTGTTAAGTTATTGTGATTTATTACTTACTTTTCTTCTATCATTTATAATGTTCTGGGGGCTTAAATTTGACGACATTTAGATCAAGGAAGGTGTAAATTTTCCATAGAATCTGATTTTTTCAATAATATTATTGACAAAGGTGTTCTATTGAAAAAAAAAAACCCTGTGCCATAATATACCTAGTACCAGTCAACCTTGAGAAGTCCATAAAATAAAGTGGTAGTGAAGGACATATCTCCCAATTCATTGCAAGACCTTCCCTGTTCATTACCAACTCTTACGACCGTCAGTTCTGTGGGATCATCTTGGCATGCAAGCGATTGGGAGAGTGATACGCGCGCCTTATGCATTAATTTAATTTTTTATTCGTTTTTTTGCGAGCATGAAAGACATTCCGTGCTTTAATAAAAGAGTGGTTTTAGACCCGAAGAAGCCTTGATAAAGACTTTATTGTATTTTAAGACGAATAATCTATTTCTAGACAAGATAAACGAGCTTTGAGTATAGCATTTCCAAATTAGTTTTTCACTAATAATGTTCAGCTGTTATACATAGGTGCAACTCGTGGTTTTGTAAATTGAGCCGTAATTGATCACATTGCATTATATGATAGTTCTCTTAGGGTTTATAGGCAAAAGTCGGTCATTCTTAAAGTTCAAATGCAGTGATGTAAATTGGCAAGTTCGTTCTCAATTGTTACATTCAATCAGCAGAATGGTTTCTTGCTTTATCTTCCGTGTGCAATATTCATGTCTGTAGATACAATAAAAATATGCGAAAAATTCTTCAGGACGATCCTAATGTCTTAGTATGATTATAGGTCGACTGCCTACTACAGGTTTGTCGTAAGAACTTGTATTTTCCATGTGTTTTCCAAGTGTAAATGAATGCATTGGTCACTTATACTCCTACTGAGACAATGCAGTGAGACAAGCGTCTGCACGTTTAATTTAATCAAGAAAAATCACTCTGTAGTACGTTATTAATTAAAATTGCGTATTTGAAATAATATTGTAGTCCAATCCGAAATTATTGTTTCCATAATGTTTTATAGCAAGTAAACTTTAACAGCCTGGTCTTAAGAGTTGTTCTTTAATGTGGCCCTATGTTTCTGTATTCAACGTTGGTGTTTTGTCTACAGTCACTAAGAATCATAACAATATTTAATGTTCGTTTGTGGGGGTCATAGCTACCACAACAACGCGCAATACCCTTACAAAAAATGTGGGGCATGCCACGTGTGAACATGCATAATAACATGTGGCAGGGCATAGGGAAATACATAACTGGAAAAGGGAGGTAATGAGTGGTGACACATGTGGGATTGGAACCAATTTGACACACAATATTCTACTTTACGCCACTTTGCCACATGTTTGCCTATGTGAAAATGTATTTTGGTTCTCCACTCTTTGTCACATGCGGCAAACTGCGGTAATGCAGGTAAAAGCATGGCACCTTAAAAAGTGGGTCAAATTTTTATTAAAATCACACATTGCCCTACAAAAAATCACATAAAATTCACTATTTTTCACACCCAACCGTAGTTTTACACAGTATGACACGGTTTGTCCAGTGTGGTATTGGAACTTTTGTCACACAATTTTTTTGTAAGGGTATACATAAAACCTTTTCTACAATCACCTATTTGCCCAACTGGTCTATATTCATGAGTGTAAACTAACACAAACTCCAAGGGTACTCACGCAAAGGAAGCGTTGAACCGTAACACAAATGGTATTCTATAAACGCGTGTTTAAATATATCATAGAAGCAAACCTTCATGTGTGCTACTTTGCAACCATTGTTATTTCCCAACTTGCTACGACTTAACTGCATGTAGAGGGAAGTCAATGTTCGTTTAAAACCACCACACCTGTAACTTATATCCCTAATGCTCTATAGTACTCCTCCTTCCACTAGCGCCACTGCTTCCATCGTCGCTTCTGTAGGACTTTTGCTATTACGGTGATAACATTTTAATGTTCGAAACCTAATTTTGAGAGGTTTTGTTGTCCATTGTTAGTCAAAGCAACAACGTATTAAAAACACAGAGAGAAGGTAAGCCCTTGTTTGATATTCTACCTTCCATGTCGAATGTCACGTGAAGTGATGGAAACTCCATAATTTGTAACTTATAGGCCTATACGTTCGTTTAGAGACTGGTTGTGTACCATTGTGAAACACTCAAACGGGTCCTTTACTGAAAACATTAGTTTTCACTTTAGTACAAAGGGTTAAAACAACGTAAGTCACTGAGTTAGTTGGAGGCCTTGTTTGACTATCGTTTAGTCGTTTTTTTTTTTTTTTGTATCCACAGTATTAGGCCTACTTGAGAACAATGAATCACAATGGGACATGGTAATACTGCATCTACAGAATTTCATTACAGTTGGAACCGTTTTTATTTGTTCATGTTAATATTGTGTTAATATTGTATTACATTGTTACATTGAAGCGTTACATTGTTACAATGAAGCGTGCTCGTCCTACTATGATGTCGCCTCTTCTTCTTGCATTGCGTTTAACATTAGTAGCACCATTGCGTTTTCGATGACAGTGTTTACCCATGTGTATTGGCAGAGGAAACCTGTATCATACTGCATATTCATGGCCCTTTTCCGTAAGATGCGTGAAATTTTACCATTATGGGGGAGGGGGAGTTGTAGGGGGAGATTTCTTCACAAAACATCGATAAGTAGTTGTTTACATTCAAAAAATGCTCCAAAAAGCTTTAAAAATGCTAAAATGACGTCATTGTGCACAAACATCATTTTCAGGTCCTTAAGAAAGGTTCATCCTATTCACTTTACTTTTTCGTAATACCTTAGACCTAAAGAAACACCATGAGAGGTAATTAGATGCCAGGTAAAGAGATTTTAGAGATATTTTAAGTATAATTTTCAAAAATGCGTCATTTTCGGTCAAAAATCAGCATTTCAGCCCCGAAATACCCGGCCCAACACTTAGATTCATAACTCAACAACGGAAAGTCTAATCTTATTTATTTAAACACCAAAATGCTTTTTATAAGATTTCTGACATAGAAATACCAAAAGATATGCATATATGGTAAAGGTAAGGTGAGTTAGAGAGGTTCAAATATCCAGACATACTCAGTTTTCAAAATATTGTCAATTTTGGCCAAAAACATGCATTTCTGACCCCAAAATCACCTCCCAATATCAAAAATTATAAGCCACAACACCCCTTCAACCATTTTGTCTCACTAATATGGCCATTTAGAGCTACCGTACAAAGTCCATTCAACTCTATTTATAGATCCAAAGTTGTTTACGTTTCACTTTGAACTGTGACTTAGCGTTCTATGTAGAGGTCATAGAGGTCAGTGTGTGGGAGTTCAGTGTGGGCTAGTATAACACGAGAAAAATGGGCATATCTTCCTCAATGTTGGTCCAATTTCCTCAAATTTGGTATCAAAGGAAAGAAAAAAGAATGCCAAATAATCGCTTGCACCATAAATTACAAAATAATAGTGATCTGTATGGGTTTTTATGGTTTTCTATGAAAAAACTGTATGACATCATCTAATTTGCATATTTCCATACATAATGAGATAGTTTACATAAATAAAATGTTCATTCAAATTCCCCCCTTTGCTCTTTACAATGATATATAGGTTTTTAAGAGAATATTCTTCTAAGTTCACCAAAAAATTCCTGAAAATATTCTCTGTTAAATACAGTAACAAGCGCAACAATGTTGCCGAAGCTCAGCTTTTCCTGTTGACCTGCGAGTCTGCAGTCAATATTTTGGTTGGGTCTGTAACTCATGTTGTTCATACGTACGTTAGAAAACAAAGAGATAAATATAAACTGAATGCAATGAAATATGTATTGAACTCCCGGAGTCTCTGAAAGATTAAATCTGGTACACAAAGTTAACTTTATATACTGCACAGATGTTAGTACACAAATAAAGAATGTTTATGAGTGTGCTGCTTTGTAGACCTCATTTGTTTTCCATAATTAGACCCAGATAGTAACTTCCAATGAAGAAATTTTACAAATGGTTAAAGGTCTTAACAGCGAAATTTTGCCCCGAAGATGTTCCTTAAACTTGTCCAGGGACAAAAGTTCAAATACGTGTTGCCACTATGATTTGGAAAAACCAAAACTGCTCAATTGCTCAATATAAAGGGATAATTTCTAAATTAAATTCTTTACGCGCCTAATTCTGAGTACTCTTTAGTCCCGTTTTCCCCTACAAAATCATTTTACTGCATAACATTTTTATGATTGGGATCTACCAGGTATAAATCGTCGATCGCTTTTAGGACCGGTGAATGTGTCGCAACAGGCCAGAGGGTAACTACAGTTAGTAGAGAGCGTTGGGAAAATATGAACACTTATACTAAGTCTAAGGCTATTGAAATATCATCCCCCATGGCTTCCCCTTAACAGCATGGTGGGGCTTTCGGCAACGGAGAACAAGGCTGGGGCGGTTCCTGCATTGTCGACGCCCATGTGACTGCACCAGGCTCGTAGCCTGACAAGGTACTGACGATGTGGACGAAATGGCTTCCAGGGGCTAACAAATTTTTAAGGGGGCCAAATGTACACAAATGTCATTAAGCCAATGGCAACTTGAAAACTTGCTAGGGGGCGAACAAATTTCAAAGAGGGATTCGCCCCCTTGGCTCGCTTGACTGGAAGCCTGAGCTGCACAATTCCTGCAGGCACCGAGACTGACATATGGCACACGCCTTCAAAAGCACGTTTTCCTTTTCAAACCGAAAATTGTTTTTGGAATGTTAGCACAACCGTCAAGCTTAAACCATATGAAGCATTGTATTTTCAATCAACGTGCTATGTTCTTTGTTTAAAAGAAAGGGGTGGGTTCCTCTTCCCTCTCACGACATTTCCTAGACAACATTCACCTTAACTTGAAGTAGTGTACCCCGCGCCGGCAGCTAGTTTTTTTTTCGTAGGATAGCGAGGGGAAAATCGATTTTTCAAAAAATTTTAAATTTGTTTCAAAATCATGGTTAGGGTTAGAATTAAGGTTAGGGTTACACGGATGGGGGTTATTTGGCCTGTTCTTTCATAATCCGGTGTCAGAATTACAAAACAAGGGTCGGAAAGCTGCTATTTTGGATTTAGGGGTGTGACCTCTTTCCAAGAAG
Source organism: Holothuria leucospilota (assembly GCA_029531755.1). Classification (NCBI taxonomy): domain Eukaryota; kingdom Metazoa; phylum Echinodermata; class Holothuroidea; order Aspidochirotida; family Holothuriidae; genus Holothuria; species Holothuria leucospilota. The sequence goes on from CM055961.1 coordinate 91,391,401, forward strand.
CTGATTGGTCCGTATGAATAGAATTCCCCTCGCTATTCTACGAAAAAAAAAACTCGCGCGCCGGCATCCCAGTTCACGCGGCGAGTCTCTTCTTTCCTTCATGTGACAATACAAACTAATTTGCTATTAAGGAAGGATAAGTCATTTGTTTGCCTTTCATACTAAATATTTTTTGTCCAGAAATGTTAAGAAAAATGTTTGTAAAGGAGATTCCCGCGCCGGTATCCCATTTCACGCGGCGAGTCGCTTCTTTCCTTCATGTGACAATATAAACTAATTTGCTATTAAGGAAGGATAAGTCATTTGATTACCTTTCATACTAAATACTTTTTTCCAGAAATGTTAAAAAAAATGATTGTAAAGGAGATACAAGAAGATTTGAAAGATTAAGGTAATGTTTACAAATAACTTGAAACTTGAGGCGACTGGATATATTCTCTTTAAACTTTAAGCCAAACTCCTAAAACCATTCAGACATCAGGCTAAGTTGAATACTTGTTTCTGCCTCAACACAAAAATGTGTAGGCCTAGCTTATACCACTGTTTCGCACAAGGCCACATATTCGCAAGAACTTGCATAACTTTCAAACGTCCGGCATTTCTTTCGAGTAGGCCTAACCATCCAACCAATTTAGCTAGTCTATTATTCAAACGCCTGAATGAGATCAGCGCCACATGTTCACGTAACGCCTCCATAGTAGGCTGTACGGTATATTCCTTATTCAGGTCATATCCCTGGTTTGGAAAGCAAAGAGCCGAGCAAACATAGTCTGACATAGTGGGGTAGCCCACGTACGGATTTTAAAAATCGATACACTGCACTTTGCGTAAACACTCCACACGATTAAGCACGCGACGTCCTGTATATTTATATATGTTCAGTATGATTTTTTACCTCGTTTCGTTGTAGAGTCTCTCAAATGATAACAACTGGGATTCTCGATGTATTCCCGAACATGAGGACTTCGCCAGAATTTGTTTCAAAAGGTGCTGTTTTCATGCCTTTGGTTGCAGAAACGAACAGAAAAATAACTTTTGTTCAGCACAAATTGAACTATCTATATGAAACATATTATCAAGATTGGTGCAAAACTGAAAGACAAGTAGGGAATTTTACGTTTTCAAACAAAGCCCCCTCCCGAGGTCAAATAGCGGTCAAATTAATCGAAAAGAGTCGCAGCATACAAATATCACTTTTGCTAACATCTTTCCTAAATTTCAGCCAAATCTAACGAAAAACAGCGAAATGTCAGGCACTTAAACGCAAATGTTATGGTGACAGACGTTTGCCGTGTACGACAGCAATAACTCAGCTGAAAGCTTTCAGCCGAGCTAAAAAGTACCTTACGGAAATGAGTTAACACCTCTGGTGATTGCTGGTGTTTCGGACTGAATATGGGCAAAAATGATTAATGCAGCCCCTCATCGCCATCAAAAAAGCGTTTTGGACAAGAAATATACCAAACATTTTCCGGAAGTATTTCACAGGTCTAAATATCCATAACATGTCTGCTTAATACTCTGTTACCTAAGTTGCTTAATTCTTGTTAAACTCGAAAACGGAGAACGTCACAACAGTTTCCATTCTTTTGGTCGTGACTGTTCTTTCGACAACTGCAATCTAAATCATTACACTAATGAGGAAAACAAAATACAAAATGATATTTAGTAGGTGGAAATCGAATTGCTCAATTTTTAAAAAAATGTAACCAACGTTCAGTGTTTTGAACTTTGTGTTAGAATTTTATATACCCTGTATCGGTGTTGCAGCGGCGTAGGAAGATGTTTGACATTGGGGGGGGGGGGGCAGACCAGATGTGACCTCTCGACCTCGAATCCCCTTCCCACACTAAAACACATTAATTCAATGTGATTCTTCCGATTTTAATTTGAGCAAAATAACAATATTCAAAGCAAAAGGAAACAAAAACAACACCATGCAGGAGTGATTTTTTGTTTAGGAGGCTCTGGAGGACTGGAGATTTTGTGGGGGTGACTCCCGTTTACTACCTAAGCGGAGTGCCACCATAGGTTGGCGCGGAGCGTACCAAGAAAATTTTAGATTTGAATACATCCCAGATCGCTGGAAATGGCACTTGTCAGGCTTGATAGCAGCCATCAAGATGTGCAATTTTTGTGAAGAAATGTAAAGCTTGATATGATTTTTTTATAAAACACATTTCTGTGAGGACAGATTAGTTGAGCTGGCCTGGACTTGGGGTCCGAAGATTGGAAGTTTGAACCCCATTTACTATCTAACCAAAGCGCCACCATAGGTTTGCGTGAACGGAGCGTACCGAGAAAATCTGAGATTTTTATGCATCTCAAATCACCGGAAGTGGCGCTTGCCAGGATTTTTGAAGCCATCAAGATGTGTCCTTGTGCAAATTTTGTAAAGTTTGATTTGAATTTAACACTTACACTAACACTTACACTAACACTGTTACAATCTATCCGACTCTATTCAAAATTGTTCAGCGTTGAGTTATCCCCCATGGATTTCAGTGGATTAGTTGGAACTGAGATTTTCTACAGCCAGAGTCTGTTAACTTATTATTAAGTTGAGTAGAGGTAGCCCCACGATTTGCCCGGCGAACAGCCAACGACCCAAAGATCCGACAGCCCCAGTGCCGTCGAGTATTGGTGAGGTGAGATTTGAAAAAAGCTTGTGTACTAGCCTGGATTTCATTCGGGTCATATATTGCATAAAATTTGATTATACTAGAGAAGCTAGGTTCCGAGTTGATTAAATGTTTTTTCCGGAATCTAAACTGTAAAACTGCAAATCGCGCGAAGCGCGCGAAAATGTTTCGGTTCATTTTTCACAAAAACACAGGCCTATGTAATTATTAAAAATTAACAAGAAAGAAAAGCTGTAGGGGTTCTAGACCGTATAGGAGATAATATGCATTGTATCGAAACTACCTTGACTATCCGATGAAACAGCCAAATATTGCTCGGTGAGTCCTTCACCAACTGGCCGTACCGCATGACACACAAGAGAACAGTAGCTAGGCTTTGCAATATGGGATGAAATTTACGACCTCTACATAAACTGTATACTTTTCCTACGTGTTATGGTAAGGGGGAAGGAACTTGCGCTATCTAGTGATGTAGAATGAAAATATTGAAGAAACCAGAGTATCTCTCCTGCGCGAAAATTTAGGTTTTTTGTTAGAGAAATTGTCCTCTTAAGAGCAAAAATGGGTAAAAATAAACTGTGAACTGTCGCAATTATTGGGCCCCCCTCAAAACATATTGGGGGCCATGGCCCCCTTGGCCCCACCGGTTCCGACGCCACTGTGTTGTAGTACCCCAACCCGTACCCGTCCCCGAGTACTTGTTTCCATACTTGTACCCGTACTCGTACTTATGATCTGCTACCATGTGCCAGTGCCCGTTCTCATAACATTGTACCCATACCCTCTGAACTCTTTAGGTCAGTAATTAATTCACAACTGTACAAAACAAAAATTCACTTTATAGCACTGGTTGGCAAAATTACTGTGACATTCACAGAAAAACATGCAGAGTATAGTGTATGTGTGAACTCCTATTGAAAGGTGAGTGTCTCGAAGTTATGAAAACCTCTTGAAATGTCTATGGCCATACGCAGTGGCTGCGGGGTCAGCAGGACAGTTGCATTCCGCTCTCTGCATTGTAAAAGGAATTTTTATCATACCATCAGTGGAAATTTTCCACTACTTATAGTGTATCTCGAGTCTAGAATGACAAGAATATATAAATTAGAAGTTGAAAAATTTCTCCCTCATCCAATTCCCATTTTTATAGCTTACTCTGTTGCTGAGAAATAAAATTTGAAATTTAGTCTATTCACATAATTTGAAATAGTAAATTTTGCAAAAATTTGTGATGCCCAAGTACAACCCACTATCAAAATTAAGTGAATTTCAACATTGTCCCATCCCAGGAATGTGCTGTGAAGGTGGGATTTGGACCATTTGGATTCCTTTTCCAAGCTCTGTACATATTTTTTGAAATTTTAGCCTTTGTGTTCTTTTTAAAGTAAACATTGCTTAGACAAAATTTGTAAGACATGGAAAAGGCCGTTGCAAGTATTATGAGATAAGCATGTAGGTGGTGGTGGTGGGTGAGTTGCCCCCTCTAATTAGGAAAAACCTTCATTTTAGAGGTGACTAGATGGCAAATGGCGAAGTGTGTCACCCAAATTGATCTAACAAATGAGGTGAGAGCTACAATTGGTAAAGACTGAATCTTTGTTAAACTAATTAATGGGTGGTTTTCATAAGACAAACTCCTGTGCAGAAATGATTAGTCAACTTTTTAGTTAGACATTAGTTTGCATAGTGCGGTGTTTGTTGTACATACTGGCTAACTGTATCACTGCGGACAACCACCTGCCCCATGAGAATATTATTTCTTTTTCCATGATAGTTTAGGTCGCTATTAATAAACGTCTAAGCCAGAGACGTGTTATTTTAAAGGAGATAAATCGCTTTGAAGCGAGGTTTGACGCCGCCAAGATCACACAGTAAACTGTCTCTTGTATCTTTCTTGTATTTCTATAGGCTTACACTGGATTAGTTAGTCCAAACAATAGGCATTTGTCGTCTGTTCATAAACACCTTTATTGATTTCCTGTATTCTGATTGGCTGAAAACCATTCGAGACCAGTCTCGAATCGCATTCGAGACTGGCCTTTGCCAGTTTAGGAGAATTACTTTTTCAAGGTGAATTGAATATCACTGTTACTACTGCATTGTGCACTATGCTTTGTCCATGATGTGTTACCATAGCAACATAAGCCATAACATCTGAGTAAGAAAACCAGTTACTGTAAACTACTGTAGTATTATACTGTTATGCCTAGCACCCCTGTAGCTATAACCATTCCAAAGCATAATGCTCATTTCATCCCATGAATGAATGCTAGCAAAACTATATTCATCTTCTTGGATACTGGCAGTGGTATGGCTAAAAGAGCGTATATAACCTTACAGTATATGCCAAGGGTACATTTTGTTAACGGTCTGCCTGTTACAAATATTCCACTCCTTATTCTCCTAAGTTGGACTGCATGGTAAAGAAAAGTGAATTTGGTCTCTGTGCTGCTAATGTCAGCATGGGGCCCGTGTTATAACTATGACATGCAGAGCAATGGTAAACAGGTTTTACTGACAGTGTTACTGTCAGGTTTTTACGTTTGAACCAATTCCGCTAACACTAACAGACATAACAGGCCAGCACGGTCTTCATTTGTAGTTCTACGCCGAGCTAGGCTTCTTATGAACTAATGTTGTAAATAGTTTAAGCTAGTCCTAACGTTAGGCCTGCATAATCTGTATTAAAAACTTGAACACATTTTCAAAGTTACCAACACTATAATTCTTTTCCAAAAAGGCTTAAGACACCTAAAACCACCGTCTTACTTATGGATCTTGAACGATCTTGTGCGTTAACTACTTGCAGTCAAATGTCCGCATGCATGTCGTTGAATGCTGCACTGCACTGCACACAATATATTACAGTAGACCGTAACTGCACAGCACTGTGTATTTATTTACCTTCTGTGAAACTTTCGTGGAGTAGAACTTCACTGTAAACAACAGCCAGCTAGAAGTTAGTTTTCCTTGTTTTAATGCTCAGCCTCATCTCTACAACGATGTGTGATAATTCAGAGATAAACAATTTTGCGTTTAATTAATCCAGTTAAATTTCGTTCGATGAATTGAGATTACAATCAATATGTTAAGTGAAATTCATAAACACCTTTATTGATTTCCTGTATTCTGATTGGCTGAAAACCATTCGAGACCAGTCTCGAATCGCATTCGAGACTGGCCTTTGCCAGTTTAGGAGAATTACTTTTTAAGGTGAATTGAATATCACTGTTACTACTGCATTGTGCACTATGCTTTGTCCATGATGTGTTACCATAGCAACATAAACCATAACATCTGAGTAAGAAAACCAGTTACTGTAAACTACTGTAGTATTATACTGTTATGCCTAGCACCCCTGTAGCTATAACCATTCCAAAGCATAATGCTCATTTCATCCCATGAATGAATGCTAACAAAACTATATTCATCTTCTTGGATACTGGCAGTGGTATGGCTAAAAGAGTGTATATAACCTTACAGTATATGCCAAGGGTACATTTTGTTAATGGTCTGCCTGTTACAAATATTCCACTCCTTATTCTCCTAAGTTGGACTGCACGGTAAAGAAAAGTGAATTTGGTCTCTGTGCTGCTAATGTCAGCATGGGGCCCGTGTTATAACTATGACATGCAGAGCAATGGTAAACAGGTTTTACTGACAGTGTCACTGTCAGGTTTTTACGTTTGAACCAATTCCGCTAACACTAAAAGACATAACAGGCCATGCAGTGGCTCAGCCTCTGTGATGACGTCATCGTCGGTCTCAAATCACATTTAAGACCGGGCCATTTAAGATCTACTGCAGACTGGGTTTTTTCGATGCTCTCACAGCATTACTAGTCTCTAGGAAATTGAAAAAAATATTGCATACTTGGACGTTCTTGGACGCGGATGGATGAGAGTATACCAGTAAGGTTTTATGTCTTAATGTGAACATGATTCTACAGCTGGTAGATTTCCGGAAACTTTCCCCATTGTAGTAACAAAATAGACTTCTCCTTCTGCAGCTCAATTGCAATAGGTTCGTTCTATAGGAAGGGACAAGCATCATTGGCTAGTTTCAATTAAACAGTCTTAGTTTTAAAGTATGTGTCCGTTAATTGTTGGCGGTTTAACCTAAGCATCAAAGGATTGTTCTGAGAAGGTCAATTGTGGCAGGATTACTAGACGTGAATGAAGTTGCTAGCGTATTGGTATCAACTTGAAGCCAACGAATAAACGAAAAGTCCCCTTTAGCCGAATGCATAGCTCAACATTAATAATCTTCTCAGGATGAAGTGGGTCTTAGGAAATTAACATAAATTAATACTTTCCGTTGAACCCACTTCCAAATAACAACTCCCTGTCTAAACAATGCGACTTTTTCCGATCGCAATTCTGCCTCTACTGGTTCTCCCATTCTTACTTTCAGGATCTAGAATAATTGGGTAGAACAATAAATTGTTCAAAAGCCATGTAAAATCCTCAAAAATCAATCCACTTCTCCTTCATCAAGCCCTCTACATTATCCCGGTCGGCTGTGGGTCATACTGAGTAAGACTTATAACTGAAAAAAGGACATTGTAATTTCTAGTATCTGTTAAGTGTCCATTCAATATAATTCCGAGGAGCAAAAATGCATCATTGTAGTTCCCACAGTTTCATGCATACTCCCGAGCTTCTGGGGGCCTGTCCTCTTGTCCTTTGGTCTACACTGGAGCATTGCCCCTTAATCTCACTGAGGGACTGTGGGTAGCTCTCGGACCTTAAGCATTTGGGGACTCCTCTCGTAGCTCAAACTGAATTCGCCTGAGCTCCCCCCCCCCCTTCACCGAAAAAAAATCATGTCTCTAAATAAATTATTTGATCAAATACTACAACATTTACAAGCCAGGCTGGAAACAAATGTTCAAAGGTTCAATTTTTAAGTTTTAGAACTTAGATCCTTCTACGGTACCATTATTAAATAATGTGGCTTTGTACTTTTCCTCAAAATACGAACTCCTTGTTTGATCTGGCAGTGCGCTGGCAGGTTTTCAGGGGAAAAGAGGTTTCATTGGTGTTGAATCACAAAAGTCGAAAAGGAAAAACTTTCTGTCGTGTCAATTTACCAAAGGAATTGGGGACCCTGACGCCACTTTACGAAGGGAATGTGGTAATGTTTAACTGTAGGCTACTACACATAACATACTGAAAAAAAAAGATTGTGTTAACGCATGCCTCTTCATTCCCTGTGGCTCAAATCATAGAGCCTCATTCGAGTTATCGTAGCGGAAATACTAATAACGATTACTAATGTTATCAACTGCCATGAGAGAGTCATTAAGTAAGTACTACTGGTAAAGGCCTATTAAAAGGCTACTTTACACAAATAGCTTGTGGACAAGTTGAATGACGTTCTGCATGAACTTGCGCAGTTTTTTTTTTTTTTTTATTTCATGACGAACTATTTAACAATAAGACAGCCTACCAGAACGCAGCTGTACAGTTGTGCCGTTTTACTCTGATTTGTACATCATACTCATAGCATGCAGTGCTATATAGTGCATGTAAACGTTTTCCTTAGTGCTTGCATGACTCTCCCTGGTTTCATGATTTCACTAATTTCCACTGTGCAATTTATACCCAGACATTTACCAGCCCTGACATACATCCCCAGAAATATTTAACCCAAATCTGTATACCCTCTGGATATGTGCCCCACCCAAACAAACTTGAATATGATAGTGTTGTATAGCTTATAGCATCTCTTGTCCGGGGGAAGTTGCCCTGTGATTCAAAACACCAGGTCAGGGTCGGAGTCGTTTACAGGGGCATTAGCTGGATTGAAACTTTTCAGTTGGAATTTTCCAGCGACGAAGGGCATATGAGGTATCGTTTCTGTCCAGTCATACAGTATATCAAATTATTACAAAATACAGTTCTTTTGCCCATACTCACACACATACTCGTAACTTGGTACCCGTGCTCACGACCTTGTACCTGTACTCCTACCCGTGACCTGGTATCCGTACTGGTACCGGTACTCATGACTCGGTGCCCGTACCCGTATCTGTTTCTGCCCTGTACACGTAAATAGTTGAGAGTAATTCATTTTAAGCTCAAACCAGCTACATAATAGCTGTTTGAGCTATTTCAGTCAGCCACCGTTACTCCCTCCGTCTATCATTTCTATCAGGAATTGTTGAACGGTCTCTCAAAATTCCATTTTGACGGATTTTTTGAAACTTGGACATAGTCATAATTGTTTAGGGAAGGAGGAACACTTACAAACACCAGCAATTCAAGGTCAAAGGCCATCTAGGGGTCAATTCAAGCTGTTATTTGTGAAATTTTGTTAATGTGTTTTTGGCCAAAATGGTATTGTATTTTTATGACAGGGAATTTCCTTTCACACATTTTAAAGTTGTTAGTGGATGTACATGCCTTTTATGCTATTTTGGGGCTCGATGATGTGTTAGGACAGACCTCACAACTCGATTGAAGTACACTTGTCATTCCTTATAAACTATTCGCTGCCTGTGGACACGTGGATCACATTTCTCTTAAAATGCTCAGGGTGGTCGCTTTTATTTATCATGGTCCATTAAACAGCCACTTTGTTTTCTTCTTGGTTAATTACTGAATGAACTTAACTCTACTTTTGTAGAAATTGTAGACAGGGCAGCAACTTGCTACTAACGGTCTCAGTTTAGAGCCTTGAAAGCTTGTTTTACCTTGTTCTGGTCAGAGACAAATACATGGAGACACGGCTTTGTGAGAGCAGTACCGCAAGGCAGCAGCTGCCACATGAGATAGTGTGGCAATATACAGTAATTGAAAGTTATGAAGTCTGACCGTCAGACGGTTAGATTAAAAAATTTATTTGACTTTGGAAATCCAGTTTTTACAAACTCAAACAAAGGAAGGGAATTCAAACAAAGGCGCTTTGATTGGATGGGCTTGTCTGTGGTGTTTGTAGTTCTTATTACAATGGGCACAGGACGGGTTTGGGAGGTCAAAGGTCACTTAGGGGTCAATGCAGGCTTTTGTGAGAACATCTGAAGAAAGCATCTTCTTCCCTATGAGAATAGTGTGTATTGAAAGTTGCGGCCATAGTGTTCCTCAACTAGTAGTATCATGATGAATCAGCCTCTCTAAAATGATCAACTTTCACTTTCCTAGATTTGCTAATGACTGTACCCTTCAGGTGATGATGTCATCGTGAAGACACGTTTTATTGCCACAAGCATCTTCCACAAGTACGCATTCGAGGGCTCCCTGCATTTGCAACAGCCTTAGGCTACAGGATTGGTTACATAATATACCCCACTTGGACAACAGAATGGTGGGGTGTGAAAGAACAGCTTTTTAGTGCAGTCAATACAGCATGCTTCTTTCAGGGTATACACGGATTTTGCATACAACGTCATTTAAGGTCATAAGAGGTCATAAATGCAACCTTCTATTTGGAATTTCTTTGTAACCGTACCTATGATGGAATCAAAACTTGAGTGTTAATTATAAATGTATTAATCAATTAGGGCTTTTAGTAAAGCCTCTATGGTGAGCCCTACTTTTACTGAGTCCCATGCTTGCTTGGGGTTCATGGAACAACATATCATAATAAAACAACATACCACTAAAGATATTTCGTTTTTAGAACAAATATTGCCTGGGAATTAAATTCGACAGGTTTGAGTTTCTGCTCTATTGGTGCTCTAGTTGTTATTTTTTTTTTAAATTCCGAAGAGTGAAAAAGCTTGTCGGTATTCTTTTCTAAATAAATTATGTGAAGCAACTAGGTTAAACTGACATCTACAGATTTTACGGTTTTGGCTACAACAAATTTACTTTTATTGTAACTATGACGAATTGGGAAACACCTAAGTGGCGTACTCCTCATAGTGGGCGATGAAACACGATGCTATAATCTACCATATTCATACAATATGTATTTTATGAACTAGCACAATGAAAGATTTTAAGATGCCTTGTCTATTTAGCTACACAATCGGCAAAGGGCACTTAAAGCAGATCGTTCTAACAACAATCGAGTATTTCAACGAAAGGCTGTCATTTATGTATCTGACATTAAAACAAACACATTCCAGTATTAACTTCTTTGTGGGCCGTCTTTCACATGTAGCTACCGGGTTTACTCATACACACACACACACACACGCACACCCACACACACCCATACTCACCCTCGCTTCCTTAGCGGTACGCGGGAAATGTACCGGTAAGGAATTCGCGGGATTTCCCCATTAGCCTGGCTGACCTCCAACTAACCCTGCAGACGTACATGCTGGAGGGCGGGCTGCTTGCCAAGGCAGGCACGTGCAGGCGCGAAACTTCTCATTGCAGCGACGGAATTTTCGGGCAGCTACGCCAGTTTCGAGCTCCGCGTGAGCTAGGAAAGACGTGCGAGAGCGGAGCTCTCGCCGGCTGTACCACCCACCCACACACACACACACACACACACATATATATATATATATATATATATATATATATATATATAGAGAGAGAGAGAGAGAGAGAGAGAGAGAGAGAGAGAGAGAGAGAGAGAGAGAGAGAGAGAGAGAGAGAGAGAGAGAGAGAGAGAGATTGAGTCGGTAAAGCTGAAAAATCTGGGCGAGGTGAAAAAGCAATGTTGACTCCACCGGGATTCGAACTCGGGACCTCCCGCTTGCCATTGCGGACGCTCTAACCACTGAGCCATGAAACCAAGATGGTTTGGCCTTTGTTCAAACCCCATATGAAGCACTCGCAGTTCACCTCCTGAGCAGGCACCTATTTTGGGAACAGCACTAGTTCTCCTTTGATGCAAGCCCTACCAGAGATCAGAATTTATGCAATTCAGCCGAACACAGTTGTCAACCCGCCAGCGGATCTCCGAAGAGATGCAGAAACGTGTGACAGCACAAAGTTGACGGTGAATTAACACTGGCGGCAACTGCGATGTATGTAGAGTTGAGTCGGTAAAGCTGAAAAATCTGGGCGAGGTGAAAAAGCAATGTTGACTCCACCGGGATTCGACCTCGGGACCTCCCGCTTGCTAGTGCGGACGCTCTAACCACTGAGCCATGAAGCCAAGATGGTTTGGCCTTTGTTCAAACCCCATATGAAGCACTCGCACTCTATATATATATATATATATATATATATATATATATATATATATATATATATATATATATATATATATATATATATATATATATATATATATATATATATATATATATATATAAAAGTAAGAAAACGCCGGAAAACAAGATACATGCATGCCGACTGATATATTACAAACGAAAACACGAAATATTTCGAGCAGTCAAAAGCTCTTCTTCAGTTGTGAATACAGAGTAACGGGAAAAACTTAAAGGTTATATACATCAGGGGCAATTCGTGCATGAGTGCTCATAAAAGAAAGATCTCTACTCAGACCAGTAGTGTGTGTTATGAGTTGGAGGATCGTCTTTAAAGGGGGAACCATTGTAGTCATGGACACCACCAAATATATAGCTGAAGCAGAACAGCAGCTCTCGGATGACCAGTTTTGCAGACCATTGGACTCCGACCCCACCTTAGATTATCAGAAAGAACTCTTCTCTCTTGTTCATAATTTTTTCTCCCGGGTCAAGAAAGAGGTTGCAAAACTTATTCCGGCTTCTCCAAAACCCGCTACTTTTTATACACTCCCAAAGATCCACAAGTTAAAGTGATTTGTCACTAGGCTACAACCACAAAGGGTCAATGAGCTTACTGAAGAGGAGGTATTCGACATTGTTCGCAGAGGCAATATCCTAACCCCAGGCAGGCCCATCGTATCTGGTATTGGCACTCTGACAGAATTTGTCTCTGCCTATGTTGATTCACATATTCAACCTCTTCTACCCACTTTGCCTAGTTTCATTCAAGAGAGTACCCATTTTTAAACAGAATAAGTGATATTCCTAGCCCCCTGCCTGATGGTGCCCTTCTTGTAACCATGGATGTATCGGCTCTATACAAATATACCCCATGACGAAGGAATCACCTGTTGCCACAATTTACTTAATGCTCACAACAACCCCTCCTACAGTGAAATCGCAGAGCTTATCCGTTTTATCTCGAGGCATAATAATTTCACTTTCAACTCCAAAAATTACCTTCAAGTAAAAGGCACGGCCATGGGGATAAGAATGGCGCCATCATATGCTAACATTTTCATGCATCATTGGAACGAGATTTTCTATATGCCTTTCCTCAGAAACCCCTTTTCTACTCTCGTTTCATTGATGATATTTTTTTGAATATGGACACATGGTGTTGATAGTCTAATGCAATTCTTTGATTTTGTTAACAAATTTCATGAGTTCACCATGGACTATTCATCGAAACAAATTTGCTTTCTTGATATATTAGTAATGATTAAGGAAGGAAGGATTGACACCTCCGTCTATTCTAAACCTACAGACAAGCACACTTACTTGAATTTCAATAGTTTTCACCCGTACCACAGCAAACAGTCCATAGTCTATAGTCAGTTTATCAGATACAAAGGTCTGTGCTCACGCCCTAGTTACTTCGCAGAAAAAGCCACTGAACTTTTTGATTTTTTTTTCTCAAACGGGGATACCCATTCAAGCTCCTTAGCCGACAATTTGATAGGGTCCTTTCCATTCCTAGGTCCCAGTTACTTTTCTACCGCACCAGGTCCGTTTCTGATCGTATTCCCCTTGTAGTCACCTACCATCCTAATCTCCGTCCACTCCTTAGACATGTCAAGAAATCCTGGAATATTTTAAAGTCCGACCCCACGATTGCCGATCTTTTTACTACTCCCCCAGTAGTTGCTTATAGGCAGCCACGTAATATTAAGTCGTTTTTGGTGAGAACTTTCCTAAGCTCTATAGGTATGCCCCCCTCAGGAAAAGAGAAATGTAATAAACCCAGATGCCTTGTATGTCAACACATTGATACTGCACCCAACATAATTCATAATGCCACTGGCACTGTATTAAAACCTGGACAACTCAACTGCGACTCAGATAATGTTGTCTACATGCTTTATTGCACTCTATGTCCCCTCGCTACTTACATTGGAGAAACTAGCACAAGTTTTAGACTCCTCTTCAATAACCATAAGCACAACATACGTAGAAACAGCACTGGCTTTCCCCTAGCAGAACACTTTAATCTCCCTAACCACAGTTTATCCCACCTTAAATGTAGCATTTTGTTTGGCCACATTAGAACAGCCCAAGAGAGAAGCAAGCGCGAAATAAAGACGATCCTCCAACTCAAAATACACACTACTGGTCTGAATAGAAATCTTTCTTTTATTAGCACTCATGCACGAATTGCCCCTGATGTATATAACCTTTAAGCTTTTCCCGTTACTTTGTATTCACAACTGAAGAAGAGCTTTTGACTGCTCGAAATATTTTGTGTTTTCGTTTAAAATATATCAGTTGGCATGTATGTATCTGTTTTTTCCGGCTTTTTCTTACTTTTCTATATATGCTGCTAACACACGCCAACCAATAAATATCACATCTATATATATATATATATATATATATATATATATATATATATATATATATATATATATATATATATATATATATATATATATATATAGGTCGAAATACTGCGGAGCACTAGAGTAGTATGTAGGTCGATAAAGGTTGTAAAAAGTGCTTAAAGTTTGCGGAAAATTCCACGACGTTTCGAGTATAGACTCTTCTTAGAATTCGTAATTCCTTTGGTAATTTCCCATCACCCATCGGTACGCCCCATCATTCGTGCCATTTACAGGAATATAGAGACTCTTCGAAAAGACCCTTCAACCCGTGACCTTTTCCCTGAACCCCCCATTACGGCCTTCAGAGTTGAAAAGAACATTTCCAAGCACTTAGTTCGGGCTTCCCACCCACAACAACCAACTGACAACACCCCAGGTACATTTCCCTGTGGTCGTAGTAGGTGCAACACATGCCCAGTGGTTGGCAAGAACACACTTATCAGTATTTTGGGTTCTAACGGCAACAGATTTAGTGTGAACCAACACTTCACCTGCACTTCCACAAACTTGGTTTACATTTTAGTTTGTGGACGTTGCAATTGCCTGTATGTGGGAGAAACCAAACGCCGCCTGGCTGACCGAATCACTGAACACCTCAGGTCCATCAAACAAAACCTTCAAGGTTATCCGGTCGCCACTCATTTCAACCCCCCATCACCGTGCTCAATTAAAGACTTGGCCGTTACTGCAGCCTTAATGTGCAGAGGTTCTGACCGTGATCGTCAGACCGCCGAAAACCGGCTTATCATGAAACTCAGGACCCTCTCCCCACACGGTCTTAACATTAGAATGGACCTTTTTTAACCTGTTCCCCTTTTCATCACTTTTACCAGTTTTTTTTTCAGCCTTCTTTCGCTTTTTTACACCGTGTTCGTTCTGTGCGACCGGTTTGTTCGTGCCTTTCTTCAATGTGTTTCTTCTCTATTTCTACTTCTTTGTTATTCAGTTGCATTTCTTTGCCACCTGATGAAGAGTCTATACTCGAAACGTCGTGGAATTTTCCGCAAACTTTAAGCACTTTTTACAACCTTTATCGACCTATATATATATATATATATATATATATATATATATATATATATATATATATATATATACATACATAAGAAAAGAAAAGAAATCAAAAGTACAAAAGATGGATATCTCCATGCCAAATAAAATCGAAAAACTCTCCAGCTAAATGCGAAACAAAATATACTGAACGTTTTACCAGCTCTTCTTCAGTTGAGAACACTTGTATTAAGCAAGAAACTGTACGCCCTTAAGTCTCATACGTACCCATCCATGAAATCTAAATCCCCATTGAGCCCATTCTTGTGAGTATTCAGTCTAAGGATAGTTTCTATTTCACATTTTCTGCGGTCCTGTGCTGTTTTGAAATTGCCAGGAAGAATAAAGACTTTTAGGTTGGCAAAGCTGTGGTCTGTAAGATGAAAGTGTTCAGCCACTGGAAAGCCAGGGCTGTTCCTTCTTATGCTGTTTTTGTGATTATTAAACCTAAGACCGAATCTTGTACCAGTTTCACCGATATAGGTGATTGCAGGACATATGTCACAAAAAAGCAAATAAACCACGTTGGTAGAATCACAATTAAAATTGCCCGGACTCAGCTGGGATCCCGTAGCACTATGAAAGAAGGTCGGTGAGGTGTCGATGTGCTTGCAAATAAGGCACCTGGGTCTATTGCATTGTTCATTCTTGGAGGGATTAGAATTCTGGGACTAGGGGGGGGGGTTAGAGTGTAGTACGAACGAGGGCAGCTTTAAGGTTACGAGGTTGCGTATGGGCTAGTAATGGAGGTACCTCAAAAAGTTCGGCAATACTAGGGTCAAATTGTAGGATCTTCCAGGAACGCCTAACATTACTAAGGAGGGGTTTAAGTGACGGGTGTAAGTTAGTAACTGGTGGGATGCGATCGGGGGTGGAAATATTACTATAAGACAATAGCCTCGTCCTGGGGATGGAAAGAACCCTGGAAAAGTTAGTAGCTAAGTAGTTTGTAAGGGTATTTCCTATAGAGAGACAAAAAAAAAATCTACCAACTCGAATGCCTTCTCGATGAATATGTCGCGACAAGAACAAATACGTCTGTACCTGATTAATTTACTGCAGGCAATAGAATGTTTTATATGGATAGGGTGAAAACTCTTCAAATGCAAATATGTGTGTCTATCGGTGGGCTTAGAATACGCAGAAGTCACAATATTATCACCATGTTTTGCAACCATTACATCTAAAAAACAAATCTGGTTGGAAGGGTGTTCCATGATGAACTTAATAGAATCACGAAAATTATTAACAAAATGATAAAATGTTAGGAGGGATTCGATGCCGTGTTGATGTAATGGTTACGTTTTAGATGTAATGGTTACGATACGTTTACATGCGAGAACGTAGACAACATTAGCTGAAGTACAGGTAAAGTGCTGATGAATGTTAAACCGGTTGTTGTTGGGAGCTACAATGGAAAGGATTTTGTCATAACTGACAATCTGGCAAGTATTGCATCTCCTTTGGTACCAGGGAAAAGTCCCTGGGGTGTTGATATATATATATATATATATATATATATATATATATATATATATATATATATATATATATATATATATATATATATATATATATATATATATATATATATATACCTCTCAATCTGGCCAAATGTTAACATTTTTTGTATCAGTATTTTAATCAGCAGTGATATTAAAATTTAAAAAACAAGTAATGAAATTGTAAGATTGATGAATGACAAATATTCACACCAAATTTGGTACATTAATACGGCATGTCTGAAAAGTTACAAGCGTTCAAAGGATGGGGATATACATCAGAAGGCTAATATACACGCCAAAAAGTCGTAATATTTGCTTCAAAATATCTCCATGGTGACTAAAAATTTCGGATCTAGTTTTGGCATAATGAAAGGGAATAGATGGTAACTAATAAAGTTAAGACAAATGTTTACCACAATTACCAGTAGATTTCATGTAACGTGTACACAAACTAATGTTAACCTTTGAAAGGTTAACTTTTGGCAAGGGTTAACGTGTTGCTGAAAAATATCTACGCCAGGTTAACGGATGGACCGATCTGAAGATATATATATATATGTATATAATATATATATATATATATATATATATATATATATATATACTTAACAAAGTAATCCAGTCAATGGTAGAGTGCTCAACCTATGGAGGGAGCTTAACTATTGAAAGGTTGGGACTATAGGGTACTACAAGGCAGCTTTACAGCACTGTCTCGTAAGGGCCCAGTGTGGTAGGTCCTCACTCTTCAGAAGCCTGATGTAGAATCTACAGAATTATTTTAATTTAAATACCAGACGGAACAGTCTTCCATCATTACGTCACTTGTAAGCTCCGCCCAGCGTGTATAAATACGGAAGTGTAGATGTGACGTTGCGACTTCTAAATATAGTAACTGAAGAATGGTGGGCAAGTGGACACAAAGTCGCATAATTTTTAAACCTGTGGAATATGCGTCTAACATTGGCAACCTTTGCCTTAGTCCGCTTCCCCACCATTCTTCAGTTTCTATATATATATATATATATATATATATATATATATATATATATATATATATATATATATATATATATATATATATATATATATATATATATATATATATATATATATATATATATATATATATAAAAATAATAATAATAAGTAGAACACACCACAAAGATGACAATACGAGAGCACAGATACGGTAACAGAATAGCGTATATTTCGGACACTCCTGTGTCCTTCTTCAGCGCAAAATGTGAAGTGAAGTTTAATTTACAAATAACAGACACAGCAATGAGGTTAAACCCCTTGACGAGGGTGATAAATCACAGAGGGGAAATCGCTTAGGATGCCCAGGTCCTTGTTTAGGCCTCGGGTGTGTGTGGACAGTTTTATTACCCACTTGCTTTCGGATTTGAGTCTTTGAGTGACAGACGGGTAATTAGAACCGAGCAGAATACATCTTAAATTAGATAAAGAGTGGTTAGGTTCACTACTGAAATGTTTTGATACAGGATAGCTTATTGATTTATCCTGCACAGTTTTCTTGTGGTTATTAAACCTCAGCCTATATATATATATATATATATATATATATATATATATATATATATATATATATATATATATATATATATATATATATATATATATATATATATATATATATATATATATATATATGTATATATATATGTATATATATATATATATGTATATATATAGACAGACAGACAGACAGACAGATAGATAGATATATATATATATATATATATATATATATATATATATATATATATATATATATATACAGTTAAAAATAGGGGGTAAGCTCAAATCACGTTTTGATATGTTATAGGGGTACTTATTCTTAGCATTCTGGTAAAATTTGCATTGAAATAGGATGTGTAGTTTTCAAGATATTAACAGGTAAAGATGACACATTTTTAACACAAAGTGAACTTAAAGCAAGAGCATATGACGTTATAGCCTCACATATGAGTAATCTTTTGTTTTTTTTTAAACTTTACAACCAATTTCTGGCTCCAGATTCCCATGTAATGTGACTGTGATTGCATGAAAGACATGGGAATTTCACAAACTTCCCATTCCCTTTGGGGAGGTCCTATCCCTTATAACTTCAAGGTTAGCACAACAGTTCTGGAAGCACAAAGGAAACAAAACACCACTTAGCAATGTTAGGAAGTGATGTGTTAGAACCGATAATGTAAAAATCAACCGATAATGTAAAAACGATCGAAAATGTAAAAAAAAATAAAAAAATACCGATAATGTAAAAAAAAACTCTTTAAACCGATAATGTAAAAAAAAAGTACCGATAATGTAAAAACGCTTGTCTACCGATAATGTAAAAAAAATCCCGATAATGTAAAAACTGTTCTAAGGATATTTTCATATGGAATTAGAAACGTGGAATTTTATCAAAAAAGTCATACGTTAATTCAGAAAGGTCGTAGGTAATACCTCAGGGGAAGGGGCTCTTAACCGCATTGTACAGCGCCCTTTTACAGGTATATTTCTCTCAAAAAGGCACATTGAAAGTCACCAGAAGAATTAAAGGTTACTTTTCTCAACTGTCTAGGCCAAATACATAATGCTATCATATTTCTCTTTCATATACTTAAAACGTCTTCACTCCCCTGTTGTTCCGCAAGCTCATCAAAAAGAACATATCTACGATAAAAAATATCATGAAAGGACTGCAGCATATTTGATTACATAAAGGTGGGTCATATTGATGGCACAGGTTTTTTTGCACACGTCTATGGCCCAATAGAGGGCGCCTTCTAATAAAAACCAGATACTTCAAAAACTAAAGGACTGAAAATTATATTTTTGAAATGAGCATGTCCGAAAACCCAGGAGTGTTATTATCGTTATTCTGAAGCTGAAGGAAGGTTGTTCTCTCTCACCCGTTCCCCACCCCAGGGGAAGAAGGGGATGAAATCGAAGCTACTCCCACTTGATAAGAATTGCGTCCTACAGGTTATCGACCACGTTGATCACACATCCAAAGTCAGTCATGAAGTCTTCTTTTAGAATGCCCATGCAGGGTTAAGATAAAAGAATGGTGCTTTGCTGGAGTATAAACTGGCCTTTCTGCGACTAGAAAACGTAACATTTGTTGCTGTAACAACGGTATTATTAAATGAGGCTACACCCTTTACGCCTACTTCCACCAGTGCCTTTGAAATATTGTTAGCGCTGTCTACAACGTAGGAAAAGGATTTGAATCCGCATTCACATTATTTAGCTTTCTTACAAATATACGTATATATATACAAAGGTATACCGGCTTCAGTTTTGAGTTTATAGCAGTCTATTTCAGATACACGTTAGGAGTGTTCTATCTATAACTTGTCTTGGCCCATGACGTACTTTGGGAAGTTAAACTCCACTGGAATTGAGGGCAGCAATTTCTATCACTCCTATCAGCTTCTTATTTAAGAGTGCCCAATAAAATACACGTTTTGACTAAACCAAAGCTTATTATAGAATTATCACTCACAATTTTCAATAGCGGCAGTTTCTCTAAATCTTTTTGGCAATTTCCGCTGGACTGGCTTTATATAGAACCACAGGCTTACAAAAGTAGGTTTGGCCATTAGTGAAGTGCCTACCATGTAATCCACGTTGGTCTTACGTAGTCAAGTAGTTCTGTAACAAGATCGAATATTGAATTCTGTTCAATACAATTTTAATGTCGCAATAGAAATCACCACGGCCTTTCAAAATGGCCCTAAAGACAACAAAATCTTTTTCCACATTAACTGAACTTATGAAAATAATCGAGTTATGGCGATAAAGAAACCTGACTTTCACAGTACTTCAGCTTTAATATTTGTGACTGTTGGCCGTTCAGATACGCCTAATAAGACTGGAAAAGGTGATTGAAAGCCATACTCCCAGCCCCGGCTCGAGTGGCTCTTGTACCAAAGTATGTTGATCTTGACTTTATAAAAAAAAGGCTTTAGTTTTTAAAAGAATGTTCTTGACCTTCTTGATTCAGTCTGCTGTCATACAGCTTAAGCCACCAAAAGAAATTGTTAATCTGGTTACTATTTTCAGACTGTGTTAAACTTGTGTGTGTGTGTGCAAGTTATAATAACCCAGCTCCGAGGATTAGATAGTGAAGGTACCATTAATATTCCCTCCATAGTAAATCGTCAAAAATTCCTATCTGTCATCTTCCTTGTATGAGAGTTTTGCCATCAACAAAAAGGTGAAAACGGTTGCTCGTGATGATCTTCGATCTCTGACTATATGGCTCGCTCCTGATTTGATAATTACTTGATTTTAAAGTCGCTACTGAAAAACAAGTCACAACTGTGCATTATTTAGCATGAACAATTTCCCTAGATCAGAAAGATAAATATGCCCTTTCAAAAGTAGATAACAATCGTGCTTGGCTTTATAGCACATCAACGGATTTGTACAAATTAGGTTCAAATTGAGTTCAAATGAGTTACTAAAATTACATATGTTACCTATGAAGATGGCCCGGAAAAGTTTTTCCTAAGCAAATTGGCTGACAAAGAAGGAAACTTCATCTCAGTGGAGTCACCAAAATTTTCGTTCGACTGGAGGGGCACACCAAAATAAAGGACTAGGCGTCGTTGGAAACGTCAAATTGTGGTGACACAAAACTCCCCCCCCCTCTGGGCGTTGGGTCGAAGGGGCCCACCGTAGGGCCCCTGGTGGAGGTCTAGAGACAAAGCTCCACCGGAGGTCCAGGAGGATGCGCCAAAGGCCTTGGGATATGTACAAAGTTGCACCCATTAAAGTGAAGCACTTAATTATCTCCAAATAACACTGTTTGCAAACAAAGCAGGCCACGAAAATAGAAATCACAATTTGAACCTTTTTAAGCCTTACTTGCACTAACGAATGAATGATTGAGGAGGGAGTTAAGAGGGAACGAATGGAGACGACGGATTATTCAAAGGTTCGCATTGGGTTTTATAAAGATTATTTCACCCATACTGCCCCATGAGAATTAATATTAAGACAAGTACCTCCCAGGTCCTGTGGGCTGAGGGTTGTAGAATATGCCCACCGTATACCCCGCCTGTCGTAAGAGGCGACTAAAGTGAAGGACTTGAACCGTAGATGAACTGTGTCTGGCACCGTATTTGAAATTTACCTTTTTATCTTGCTGACTCTGTGTAACACATTCGTGATGGTGTGTCGTTAAAACGCATCTAACTGGCTAACTCCAGGTATGGAATTGAAAGGAAGCATACACTTTAGAGCATTGAAGGTGCAGCTACGGCTTTGGATTCGAGGCCAACCTTGGAAAAGGGAGTCCCTTAAAGTGTTTTTAGTTTTGTCTGATTGGAATTTATAAGTATGAAAAATGTATTCCCTGCATATTCTTCAATCAGCAAGACATCAAAAACAGTGGTTTCTACACAGCGTTGACAGTTCCGCTGGTAAACGAGCGAAACGAACAGAAATTCTGGTTATAATAAGATGCTTAGTAACACTCTTTCTGGACATGCAACTACTTTATGATCCCTGTTGTGTTGTTTGGTGCCTCCTTGGCAAGGATTTACCAAAGCACTGTTTCTCTTGCAAGGTTAAGACACCATTATTTGAAATAAAAGAAAATTAGCCTATGCAGGACCGTCGCTAGAGGGGATGTGGGATGTGAAACCCCCATCATCCACGCAGTGGGCAAAATCCTGCACTAGTCGCAAAATGAAAGAAAGAGGGGAATGCAAACGAAGGAAAGTTAGAGGGAAGAACAAAGAGGAAAAAGGGGAAAGAGAAGAGGGAGAGAGAAAGACCGAGCAAACAGAGAAAAGAACAGGGGAGGGAGGGACAAGAAAAAGGGGACGGCAGGAAAAAGGGGATGGTGTAGACGGAAGACAGGAGATTGAGACGCAGTTGTAGACAACGTTTATCACAATATTTTCAAAGAGAGTAAGCAACACTTTTTGAAACTTAAAACATATTCTGTCGGCAAAAAAGCTACATAGGGTTTTTCAGTATCATTGTATACTAAAAGAGTTTATCGTTTATGTGATATTCTGGCACTGAGTCGGTAAGTTCTGCACCAGTCGGCAAAATGAAGGAAACATGAGGAAAAGAAATAGAAAAAGATGTGAAAGAAAGAGGAAAATTTCTGTAATCAGATCTCAAAATTTTCGACGCCCTACGCGCGGTGTAATGTTTCTCCAGTTTCTTCAATAGTTCTATTCCACATAGTTAGATAGCATAAGTCCTGTCAACCTTACCAAGTAACATGTAGGCAGGGTACACAGGTTATGTAGAGGTCGTAAATTTCGTCCGATATCGCAAAGCCTAGTTCTCATGCGGTTCGGTCAGTTGGTAAGCGACTCACGGAGCAAAAGTTTGGCTATTTCATCGGGTAGTCCAGGTGATTTCGACACAATGAATGTTGTCCCAGATACAGTCTACAACCCCACAGTTTTTATGTTTTGCTTTTTGTTCTTAATGATAACATGTTTTTTGTGTCAGCCAACCAAAAAATTTCAATCAGTGCGCGACTCGGCTCTTGACATATTCAGTGACGGTGAAACCAAGGGTGGCGGGGGGCTCAGCCCGAATGAAAAAAAAGTGAGGGACTAAAGGTATGTTCAGCCTTTCAATGTTTGCTAAACTCATCTGATATGTATCAACATTTTTATAGAGTGATATTTTTCTCATTAATTAAGAAATTGCAGTTATGAGATCCATATTTCAAGGCTGGATAGATACAGCTTAGAACGCTCGGGAAGTGTCGTTTTCTGCCATCTGAAGGGTTTACAAAGCCAAAATATTTCTTGTACGCTCCGCGTCAACCAATGGTGGCTCTCCGCTTAGAAATATGTATAACCATTTTTCATAGATTCATTTTTTCTCATTAAGTAAGAAATTGCATATATAAGATCCATATCTCGAGGCTAGGTTTATGCAGCTCAGAACACTCGGAAAGTGCCGTTTCCGGCCATCTGGAGGGATTGAAAAGCCCAAAAAATTTCTTGTACGCTCCTCGCCAACTGATGGTGGCGCTCCGCTTAGATAGTCTTGCTGGCTCTCGCCCCCCCCCCCCCCACCAATATTTTTTCCGTTCCTTAGGGAACGGTCCTTGGACATTGTATGCAACATATCGTACAATGCAGCTGCTTATAACATCTTAAACACTACAACAATCAAATGCTCCACTATTTCATGCCAGGGAGTTGCTATTTAGACAACTCCCTGCTCTCAGTGAAACATGAAATATATTGTGGCTGCGCAGAAACATCAACGTACCCTTTGTAAAAAAATAACCGCTACGTGCCGAAGCTATTGTCAACATTCGTCCCTTTTTCGTTTAACTCAAAGCAATTGGTCTCAGTTGTAGAAAACCAATTGGAGGGCCATACTCAATTGCCATTCTTGTATTGCCGACTGTTACGAATCGTTAAACAGATCTTTTCTTAACAGACGCCCTCAACATTAAAACCGCAGCACTGGGACATCATTAAGCGTACATGTCTGATAACGTTAGCACATAACTTTACACTCGTTACTTCCTTTAACGTGCCCTCCATTGGTACCTTGCATTTGTCTTACTGTTTATAGCACGACGTTTTTCCTCCAAATAATCTCTAAGTTATCATGAAAGATTAATAAAGGATAAGTCCATTACATTGCTTCCCGTACGCTCCAGAACATAACTACAAACAATAAGTTTCACACTTTGCACACTTATTATCCTTTGGACTACTGTTCTTTTTTTTTTTTCTTTTTTTTTTTTCTTATCTCATCGCTCCATGAGGAGGGTGAGATATTGTAGTCACTTTGCCAGTTGAGCTATATTTGGCAATGCAAGCTGAAATTGGCACCGTTGCCATAGTAACAGTCGGTGCCCCCAAGTTACTTGTCTCAAGGTCTAACCTAAGGTGGGGTACGTACCCCAAGGTAACCGGAACTTCATTTCTGTGGGAGGAGTCAAAACGTGTCCGTGTGTGTATGAGGGTGTATGTGTGGGTATGTAAAATCGACTTGAGTGCGTTTGTATGTGTGTGCGTGTGTGTGAATTTTTGTCTTGCTTATATGTCCTAAACGGCTAAGCCGATTCTCTTCAAACTTTGTAGGAAAGTAACCTAGGTAGAACCATTGCACATATTGTATTGCCGGAAGTAAAGGTCAAAGGTTAAATTATGCGAAAATCACTATTTTACAAACAACTCCAAGAGGAAACATCCCATTGACATGAAATTTCACACATATAATAAGCATATCTAGTAATACTAAATTATGTGGTTGCCATGACAACCAAGGTCAAAGGTTGGAAAGGAAAATACCTACTTTTACATATTTTTAAGCCAAAAAGTGTGTCAAAAACCCCTCCTTGTGGGCCAAACCGACTCTTTTCATCCTTGGTGGGGAATGCACCCCAGAGTAGAAACTTGTGTCTCGCAGACCCTCCAAAGTCAAGGTCAAAGGTCAGAGGTCAAAGTTCAATTTTTTTTTAAAAACTGAAAAAACACTTTTTTTAGTATTATTTGAAAAAACATCCCATTCAAATGAAACTACACACATATAATAAAGGTGTCTATT
The DNA here is from genome assembly GCA_029531755.1 of Holothuria leucospilota. Classification (NCBI taxonomy): domain Eukaryota; kingdom Metazoa; phylum Echinodermata; class Holothuroidea; order Aspidochirotida; family Holothuriidae; genus Holothuria; species Holothuria leucospilota. Next base: position 91,416,698 of record CM055961.1, read on the forward strand.
ACTATAGAAATATATGGTTGCCATGGCAACCAAGGTCAAAGGTCACGTGACAAAAGACCAAGTGCACATTTTCTTATTTTGTTACGTAGTTGCTTTCGTTTTGACCAATGAATAGTCTTTGAACTTCAAATTAAACGAGTCATTTTGAGCTCGTATGCTGGCCCTCAATTCCCCAGCGTTATATTATCTCCAAAGTTAACCTGCATCACGTGGCCCTCAAATCGGCTTCAGTTTCTTCGTATATTCCACACTAAGGAGAGCAGGATATTGCGCTATGATTACACATTGACGTGCGTACTTCATTTTGCTTGGTATGGCCCAGTGCATGTGCTAGCGATGAGATAAGCAACTCCGTGGATTGCCCGCTTGTTTTAATTTTGTGCTTCGGTAATCCGATCTATACGGTAACATACCTAATTTCTGGCTATGTTTCGTTTATTTGCTCTCTCAATATGGTTCAATGTGTCTCACATGTTTGTTTTGTCAATTTTTACAGCCTTTTTACTGTTTGACATCTAAGTCTGCACACTGTGAAATGGGCTAGTTTATGGAATTTCTCAGACGTCCAAATTTGTTTGAATAACCTTCAGCAATAGGCAATGACATCCTGTATTATTTTTTGAACTGCCAGCCTACCAGGACCGTAGCCTGAGCAAAATTACAAGAGCGCAGCTCTTGGCACTAAGTTGAGCCCCAGTAATGTAGATACATTAGTAGGCACCAGGCGAAATCTTCCTTTGTCACCACCACAATGGGAGTCGCCATCAGTGAAAGGTCCAAGCATAGGGATGGCATTTACGAAAGTCCTTAATTGTAAACGGTGCTACCTTTGAAAAAGTTTTAAATTGATTGAATGTCTAGATATTCTGAGTGTTTAAATAAATAATCTTACTTCTTGACTGACAGAAAGAAAAGTTGTGTCGTCTTAGGCAAAAGAGTGGGCAGGGGCAGCCCGCCCTTTCGAAAACGTTTTGTTTATGTAAGAGTGTTGAGCTTTAAAATAGTGTTATCTGTTTTAAAGCTTTGGAATGATCGTATGATTAAACTGTACTTGCTATACACTGATTTTTCATCTTTCTAAGTGGTCACATTTGGGGAATTCAAATTAGTTTATGTAACTGAGGTTAGACTGAGAAGATTTAACTAGAAATTTAAAATGAACAAGACTTGGAGATCGCCTTTTTACTGAATTGAGAACAGCGTCTGCGTATGATGTGGACCCAGTTACACTTTGAATGGCCAAAATTTAATAATTAACCAAAAAGTTATCTTGTTCCTGCATATATAAAGGAACTATCTTCACAACCACCTGTCCTTCTGAAAGTTTACCATTAAAGCTGTCAGTCAAAATCCTCAGCCTGTACTCTTAGGGGACACATCCCAATGTGGCTTTAAGGTTATTATATATGATAGCTATCCTGTGATTGAACTTTTCTGTAACCTTTTACAATCAACGGTCTCTTAGGGAGTGTTACTGGCAAGAATAAGCAGTTGTATGGCATTTTTAGTACACTCTTCTATTGCACATTGAGTAACTTCGGTATTTGCTTGTATACAAATTTTACGTTTGGACAATAGTTAGCGTCGGTATTACACTAAGCATTTGGAGGAGTATCACATTTTACAAGGACACTACAGGGCTTCTTTTAAGGACAGGGAAAAGCATCCCATAGGTCAGGGGGTGGGGAAGGCGCCCTCCCTAGAAGATCTAAAGTTATCATTCTGGTAGCTATCTTTCTCCCTTCAATACATTGTTTAGATCAGTGACATACTCGGGAGTTTGGACTGGGGGACTGAAAATTGTGGGAAGACTATGGAAGTGGAGCGCCATAATCGGTTGGCGTGGACAGTTTTTGGAAAAAATACCAGGCTGGAAATGGTATTTGGAGACTTCTTGCAAGTTTTTTGCTTTACAAAAGTCTGATAAAATTTGTACATTTTCTGATGGTGAGTTTTTAATGTTCTAAGAAAGTGCAATTCTCCCCCGGTCCCCTTACCTCTGTTGAAAACTATAGTTTAAATACATTAATTTTTTCATCCGCTGATAAAACAAAATACTGAAGACCCTCGGGGCTCAAGCCCATTGTGCCTCCCCCTTGGGTGCGCCACTGGTTTAGATACAGGTCTGGTAAAGAGATTAAAGAGCTAAAACAATGGGTTTCTTTTAAAACAGGAATAGAGTTGTCCTTGTACTGAAAGTATAAATAGAACGAGTGGCTAGTATGGCTGGTTAGTAGGATGGGTGCATGCAAGTAGCGACGAAAATAAAAATCATGTACTTCATTTATCATTTAATCAGAAGCCTGGCGGGTGTGGGGTGGTCTTATGGCACCACACTTTAGCAACGGCTGAATGCTCAAAATTATACCCCACCTCACATTTTACTGAATGAAGCCTTGTTCCTTAGCAGCATACTAGTGACAGAAAAGTGATTACCGTAGGAATAATCAAATTATTGGGCATTTTTTGTAAGGTACAGTCGGGTGAAATGTTAAACATACCAAAACAGTTTACTAAAACTTTGCTTCTTTGCTTCTTCACTGATCGGTATTCACCGGTCAGCCTGAAGCCCTACTTTTGAGGGAGATTACCTCCCTCACGATAAACAAATGGCACTCAACCACCTGTTTGAAGTTTTACTTGTTGTGAGAATTCATTTTTTTTTCACAGAGAATTTTTACTTACTGATTAGAAGGAAGACATTACCATACAGAAATGATTTTGTTTCTGTCTGAAGATAAAAAACACTTTTCTGGTTAAAAATGGTTAAGAAATTGAAAAAAATCATAATATTATCATGATTCTATTAATTCTTCCGCCCGTTAAGAATTCCCGCCAATGTGAACTTTTCAACCCAATTTTCCCTTGGCTTCCTCGCATTCTTAGGCGAGGTAGAGGTTGACCTTAAACCAGTGTAACATCTGTATCGGGATTTGCCCTTTACAGTAGCCTAAATGGTAACTTTTGTGTATGTAGTAGTAATGCATATATACTACATTATGAATATACCGCTGGAGTACTAGTTGAAGCTTATTGTTACTGTCTTAAATGCCTGCCGTTGTTTTGTATACCCATGTGTGTGACACGAACTGCAAGTCTTTAATTTGCCTTCATAACTATTGCCTTCTGAGACTATTCGAACTCTTTTGTCCGTATTTGCCACGTTACGTACGCTAGTTTTAAGACACTTAACCCGGCAGGTGGAGTGGAACAGAAGCATAGCTAGCTGGGAGGGGGGAGACTGGTGTAATTTTGACCCCAAGTTAAAATTATGTTCTGCCCCAAGGACTCCGAAAAGTTTACAGTAAGGCAAATAGGCTACAACCAGACTGATCGAGGCTATGAGACTGAAGATGAAATCCGCCAATTCTAGTAGACATAGGTGTAGGAAGCGCGGGTGGGGTGGGGGGTGGGGTGGGGATGGGGAGCTAGCCCCCAGTCAAGAATGTGGGGGGGCTGAAGTATGCTTCCGGCCCCAAGATCCAAGGGCAAGAACCCCTTATTTGTCTCTTCTGTAAGAAATGTAAAAAAATTGCAGTAATTTTCCTTGAATTTTGTCCAAAATTTTGCACCAAATTGCATCTGAGGACCCTCAAATACCCAAAAGTTTTCCAAAGGGGAGGGGGACACCCCTTCCTCTTAGACCCCTCCCCAGGACGGCGATCCGAAACAAGGTTAAACTCCCACCCTCGTCTCGAAAAGCTTCCTACGCCTATGCTAGTAGAAATTTATGCAGGCTACTTGTAGGGTAAAAGGAGGTCATAAGGGCACGGATATGGGGGGAGGGATACGTCCTAGTAAGATTTATGGAACAAAGCTGAAAGAAAGCAAAAGAAATTTCAGCACGGACAAAGTTTGGGGTTCTGATTTTGACACTTTGTACCTAGGCCTACTAACGTTTCCTGGTGATATTGGAACTAATCAGGCGAGTTGAAAGGGGGAGGCTCGGGGCCCACTCGCAGCCAAAAACAAAAATTAAAGGAGAAAAAGGAGAGGAAACTGAAGAAAAAGAAAGGAGAAAGAAAAAAGACAAAAGTTATGCAACTTCATATTATCCACCCTCCTATTCCACAAGACAGAGTCATTATCTTCAGGTCATTAGAATGATTATTAGTGAGATTCGGATGTTTGAGTTCTTTTATTGTTATTCGCTGAGAAAGCTACTAGAAGAGAAAATCTTGCTAAACAGATTTCATTGCCCATCAAAGGGGCAAAGCAACAAAGTCAGTGCCCAACCGTTGATTAACCGCAAGTTTGAAAAGTTATTGGATAACACTATGAAAGTGCATGGAATAAAGTTTTTCTATTACACGAGGAAAGTTTGACCAACGTATTACACTGAACACACCTAACAAACAATTGTCCAGTGTTTTAACAGTGGATTAAGTTACTAGCCTTCTGAAAAACAAAGAAACAGCCTTTTGTCAGCAATACCAGGTTATCCCTAATCAACAGTCCCGAAGCCAGACCAACCGATTTGGGGGGCACATCATTGTTGGAGTTGCGCCGGCCTGGGGGAGGGGTCTAAGGGGAGGGGGTGTCTCCTCCACTTTGAAAGTTTTGTCTATTTTAAGGACACTAGATGAAAAAGGTGCAAGATTTTCCATTTTTCCTTCTTATATTTGTATTCCAAAAAGGCTGGTCTCGTAATAAATTTTTTCTCCTTCAGTGCAAGACCTTTTATTGAAAAATTGGGGGGCACGTGCCCCCGTGCCCTCACGCCCCCCTTGGTTACGTGCCTGATAATCATGTATGAAGTGATTTAAGTTCTACAAGCCATTAATGAATATTTGTGATTGTACAATTTTAAGAAGAGAGAAGTTGAGCCGTTGCCTTTTTGTCTGGCTGAATGTTAATTAATCACACTTCTGAAAGTTTAACTGACACAACTTCATGCCCATTGTGTTGCGTTCAGTAAATTATACATTGAAAGCCGTGTTATCTACTTTGAAGGTTTGACAATATTTTTGATTTGATTAGACAAATAGTTGACCAATCAAGGAGGAATTATCTTAAGATACAGTTGGAAAATAACCGACACCACAGCAGTTACAATGATACAAATATGTACTGTACAGGGATGGCAAATCTGAAAGGCATTCCTATTTCCACTGTGGTCTGTTTAAAACATAAATAATCTATGGCGACATATATCAACTAAATGCAAAAAGGACTAAAACTTTAACAATAAAAGAAAAAAATTAAGAGCCTAGTTCTTCTCTCAATTCGTTAAAAATACTTTTCAAAGATGGTCTGGAAAATACCAAGGCAATAAAACTGTAAATTGGCAGGTAAACAGTGTCAAGGGTGAATTTTTTTTTTAAACTATGTACACTATGGAACAAGAGGGCACTAGAATTTTATAACAAGGTCACATATTTTGAGTTCAAATAACCATTACCTGGTTTGAAAAGTCCCAAAGGAAGCAAGTTTGTCAGAATAGTCAAGCTACACTAGGCCTAGACCCACAAAAGGTCAGCTAAGTTCACTGTTCTGTGTATTCTCCCACACCTGTTTCTAAGATCACTGGTTTTTTGTCAATACAACATAATTTCAATTAAAAAACTTGTCATTTCTTTGTTGTTAACCGATTTTAATGGTTGAAATTTAAATTTTTATTTACAGAAACTAGACATAAGTAAAATTGAAAATAAATATGTTAAAATTTTAAAATGATTGGCAAACTGTTCGCCACTATAAGTTGTGAGTTAACGGGTCAGAGGTGAGCTTGTCAACTGCCTTCGGGGAGACTTGCACTAACTCCCGTCTGTGCCAAAGCGGTAATGAAAAGTGGTTTTGACGTAACGACCTGATCGGTTTAAACCGATCAGGCTGGGCAGTTTTTGTGGTTCAAAAACTTGGCATGTGGGTTAAAAGATATAGGGATGAAGATGACAGACTTTGGAAATTATTTTTCGATTATTATCTGCGTCGTTACGGAGGTCAATTTTTATTTGATTGTAACTTTAGTTCCCAGGATGTGATTGGTATAAAACATGTTTTTATTAAGAACGTTTGCTGTGCCAGGAGGACTGTGAATTTTCATCATCCTCATGATAATTTTGATTCCCAAATTTTGTGGAATAATAGCTATATTAACATCAATAAGACGATAGTTTTTTTATGAGAATCTGTTTAAGGCGGGGGTGATTTACGTTAGGGATATTTTTATGAATAATAATGAACCACTCACGTTTCAATCATTTTGTCAAAAGTATCGTATTAAAAGTTTCCCCTTCACGGATTATTTTGGGTTAATATCTGCAATTACCAGACGTTGAAAGATACTCCTGCGATGATTTGTACGTCTGCAGCGACATGATCTTGTTGTTGTGATTTAAATAAACGATGGAAAAAAAGTTTGGCAAAATAATAATAATGATGATGATGATGATGATGATGATGATGATGATGATGATGATGATGATGATGATGATGATGATGATGATGATGATGATGATGATGACGATGATGACGATGATGAAGATGATGACGATGATGACGGTGGTGATGGTCATGATGGTGGTGATGGTGGTGATGGTGGTGATGGTGGTGATGGTGGTGATGGTGGTGATGGTGGTGATGGTGGTGATGGTGGTGATGGTGGTGATGGTGGTGATGGTGGTGATGGTGATGGTGGTGATGGTGGTGATGGTGGTGATGGTGGTGATGGTGGTGATGATAATGATGGTGGTGATGATGGTGATGATAATGATGGTTGTGATGATGGTGATGATGATGATGATGATGATGATGATGATATTGGTGGTGGTGGTGGTGGTGATGATGATGATGATGGTGATGGTGATGGTGGTGGTAATGGTGATGGTGGTGGTGATGGTGATGATGATGATGATGAGGAGGAGGAGGAGGAGGAGGAGGATGATGACGATGATGATGATGATGATATCAATTTATGACCAATTTCCTGGCCGCGCAAATTGCCCCTGGCCCCGGGACATAAGGCCCCCGTTTCCCCCCCCCCCCCCCCCCCCCGTCGACGGCCCTGCACCCCGACCAGCTTGTTGAAATGATTTATTTTAACGTTGATATGGTATAATGAAAAAAACGCAATTGGCAACTGGACAATACGTACAAACTTGAATTGTTAATTGGTATAAACTTTTCAATCACAATTGTGACTACTTAATTGACTACCATAATTGATCAAATTTTCCAAAAGAAGAGGGGAAACCTCCTCTCCTTACAACCAATCACAGGACACAGATCAATTGTTGCCTACTTCACGAATTCCTGGATCTACCACTGCCTAAAGGATTGTAACTTTTTGCCATTCTGGAAATTAAAACGTGGGGGGTGCATCCCCATCACCCTTATGACATTAATGACATTGTCAGCAGAGAGGTCCAAAGGCGAAACTGGAAACTGTGAGGGTAATTAAAATGGAAAACTTGAGTGAAGCCTTAAGCTGACCCCCCAAAAACACCAGGAGAACAATTAGAGCGTAATGGTACACAATTGTTAGTATTCTGACCGTGCACTCAGATAAACAATTAGCAGGTGGATGGCGAGGTTGTTATGTCAATATACCAGTCACTATAGGCTAGGGATAATGCAACAATATAAACGTAGTGTCGATTAAATTAGTAATGGCGTACTTTTCAAGGGCAACCAAGGAGGAGGGTCAGGTATGACAATATAGATAGGACCATGGACGGCCACAGAAAAGACGTCAAAGACCAAAGACTTTTAAATGCTCGTAAGATATGGCCGTCGACCAAAGCTTTTTACCTCTGGCTCCGAATATTCTTAAGGCCCTAAGCAACAATCCCAAACCCCGTTAATTGGCCACTCGACTATGCCTTTTCAACGCATTTTGAGACTTTAAGACTAATGTTTACCAGGACAGGGAATTAATGTTATCCGAAGAAGTAAAGATAGAAACTTGAGCATACAGCTTCTCCGCCTCCCGCATGCACTAACCCTCCCTCCATAATTTGCTACCTTTCAGTCCTTACCTCTCCTCCCCAAAACCTTATCTGCCTCGGTCTTTTGTTCCTGGTCCTTCCCTTTCCACCGCATGCCGTTTGAATATGCTCTAATCCTTTCTTCCACCCCTCATTCTTTCCTTATCTTTTACGCTAACGAGTCAGTCTGACCCAATCCCTCTTCCCTGCTACAGTCTCCAATCCTTTCTCCGTACTCTCTCAGTCTCCATCCTCTTTCTTTTCCATCTTTTTCATTGTTTCAATTCAACTCTACCGATACCACAGCACTCGTCCCATCAATAGCCCCCTATATCAATCCTGTTTCATTCTTTCCTTCATTTTTTCAAGTCTCTTTGTCAGTAATTTCTATTTTTATTATTCCTTTATTACTTATCGTTATTTTTGTTTTATGTCTTTCTTTCCTTTTACTTTCTACTTTTACTTTCTTTTCTATATATGTTTCTTTCCTTTCCCCTTTCTCTAACTTAGTCTCCTTTTCTCCGTCTTCAGCCCTTCCTTTTGCTCCAACCTAATTTTTCTCTCGTAATTTCCCCGTGCCCCATGGATAAACTAGTGCATGTGCGTATCAAAAATCATACCAAGGTCATGTTTATGATCTGATGAAGAGACACCCAACCCATCAATGTGAAGTATTACCGCCCCAGGCCCGAACCTGCTGCATGAAATCGACTTGGGGACAGTAAACTTTTAATGGGAACTGTTCAAGTTGTGATTTGTTTTTCTGTTTATTGAGCATCCGATGATATTTGTAGATGCTTTATTTTGAATCCCATAACTTTCGAAGCTTCCAGAGATTTCTTATATCACCACGCACTAGGGCCCTAGTTAAGGAGTGCCCAACTAGACCAACTGATCCACGTAACGCCCCCACAGCAACATGGGGGCCGTTAAGTCATGTCAGACGTGTAGTACTCGAGTACGTACCCGAAGTAGAACTCTCACTCGAGTACATTTTCCTGTAATTGTACCTGTACTTGTACTGATGACATATTGCCTCAATGCTCGAGAATACCTATCACCAAAACTGTGATTACCTTTTAGCTAAAAGTGTATAATTCTACAACCAATAGCGCTCAGCGCCTGCGGTGTGGATGTGAAAAGGAGAATATCTCCAACAGCATGGTAAACTTTTTAATCTCTTCTTACAAACCGAAAACGTTTTGATGAAATTATGGGCATTACAGCATTTGCTATTCTTCTGATATTCAGACATGCAACCAGGGATTTGCGTAATTTTAAACGTACCCTGCAAATTCTAGGAAGTCGTATTCTGAGAAATCAAAGGTAAGAAAGGTTTTCTTCCATAAAAGGGGGGGAGGGCATTGTAAATTTTTATCTTTTGTAAAATCACTTTCCTTGGTTTAAATACCTCACTTTCTTTCAGCTTGGTAATCTATACATTTCGTTTGGCCGACGCACGGTCTGATGTTCATTGGAGTCATCAAGAGGGCTGCTGGATAGGGAGCACGTACCCCCTAAAAGCTGGCTGTGCCACTGCCCCTATATGTGCCCCAACTGAGATTTTGGGTATGAAAAAATAATGCACAAACACACTGTCTATATATCAATCATGAGGACCCACTGTTACTTTATCAGTCAATCATACTGCTAAAATTGCACAAAATGTTCTCAAAACTCTGGATTAAAGTGTGTACATTACCCTTGCCGCTTTGCAACATTCAACAGACCTGAGTTACGCATGCCGACTCGAGAGTTACATTCGCTTAATTTTCAGGAAATGTTAAAACCAACAATTAATTAGGCTCGGGCTAGACGAAAATTAATAATCGCTTCTTTTAACTTATTTTATGTAATGCACTCTGGTAGCATAAGTTGTTGGTCTCACTTTAAACTGTGGTCAGATATCATCATTTTCGTGGACGGGTTTATATTCCTATACCTTATAGGGAGTGACACCTTTGGGTTACTGTTTCCTAGAAAAGGATGACATATTTTTACTGTAACATCACCAAAGGAATATACAAACTAATATTTGGTTTAAAATCTGGGTTTGAGAGGGGCACTCTTATAAGACAGCTTTGCTAAAGATTATGGATGACTGGAACAAATCTATCGACGGCAGGTGTATAATACTGTAGGATCAGTATTCTTAGACCTGAGAAAAGCCTTTGACCTAGTCAACCATTCTATTCTTGCTGATAAATTATCGATGTACGGTCTTTCATCAGATTCTGTAGAATGGTTCAAGTCATATCTATCAAATCGTCAGCAATGTACTTATGTTAATGGTTCACTCTTTTTCCCACTGCCTGTCACATGTGGAGTACCTTAAGGGTCAATTTTAGGCCCTTTGCTGTTTGTTTTGTACATAAACGACATGGGTCAAATTATTAATCATTGTTCCGCAGATATGTATGTAGACCATACGACTTTTCACCTGAAGGGCAAGTCTGTTGACTGCTTAAATGTTAAAGTTAATGAGGATGTGGCTTATATCAGCACATGGTGTAAGAACAACAAAATGGTTATGAATAGTAATAAAACTTAAAGCATGTTGATTGCCTTGAGGCAAAGATTGAGTTCTATGAAGACCAACAGCTTACACATAGTTGTTGAAGATGCAGCAATTCAGAACGTTTTAAACGAAACGGTTCTTGAGGCAAATATCGACAATGGCTTATCTTGGAATGCCCAGGTAGACTCTGTTTGTAGACTTGTTTCCTGTAGGTTAGCTCTACTAAGACGTATTAAACCTTTTATTGATTTAAATACTTCCATGATGTTTTCCAATGGTTACATCTTACCAATCTTGGAACACTGTAGCTTAGTCTGGGGTTCAAGCAATGCTAGGCAATGCCCACAGACTCAGCCGTTTACAGAAATCTGCTGCTAAAATTATTTTAAGTGCAAATTTTGAGGACAGGTGGGAAGATCTTTTTAAAACATTGAATTGGTCATCGTTGACAATGCGTCTAAAAGATAAAAGATTAACTATGGTGTACTAAGCATTAAATGGTCTGCCCCCTCAGTACATTACAGATATGTTTCAATATACTCACGATATTCATCGTCATTCCCTAAGGCCCACCACAAGTAATGACCTATTCTTAGAGGGTAGAAATACAAGATATCACTTTAATACCTTCTCCTACATTGCTGCGAATGATTGGAATGAACTGCCTATTCAGTGTAAACTGCAAACTCATTATCCTCTTTTAAAAGTCTTTTACGAAAATTTTACTGATGTTTATGGCTCATTTACTGATTTTTATGACTTATTTCTATGTTTTATTATATCGTTTCTATTTTTGTTTTAGTAAGTCGTCGTACTGTTTTAGTTTTGGCTTTTACTATCACTTTGCTATTTTTTTTTATATATTTTTATAATGTTTTAAGTCCTGTTCGTTTGCTTTCACTAATTTTATTTTATTTTATGTTTCTATTGTTTCAATGTTTATAACAGGGCCTCGGGGGAGATTATCGTTCCGCTGACCGAGTTTTACCCTTCAATGTTGAAATAAAATGAAATAAATAAATGCATAGCATCTAGGAATTGTTCCTTTACTGCACAGAATCTGTAATCTTACTGAGTGATTTCTTGATGGGATGTTATAAGAACTACTTGGGAAACTTTTAACTAAATTAAGGTTATATGCAGCATCTCTTATTGTAATCTCGCTTTTAGCTTCGGTTTACTTCTCGTATACTACACATATTCTGGAAAACCCTAATAGTGGTTGTAAAAAAGTTATATATGCATTCCACATGGTGAATCAATGCATGCCATTTTCAAAGTACAAAGGTTGCTTGCATTTGCCATTTGAGTTTTTTATGTCAATAAATATTTCAGGGTTAAACAGACAATGGTGAACGGCAAAGAAACGACCACACTATGCATGCTGCATATATTATAATCCTCGCCTTGTTATCACACGAAAATCTGAAGTAGTGAAGCTTCAAGCAGTAATTGCTAATTATCAACTAGTCTAAATCTGAGAAATAAAGGTAAATACCATTACTCTTCAACTCTTTCTCTCATAAAAAAGACTGTTTATGCCTTAGATGGAGCTACTACTCTTCAATATTTATGATTAAGCATAAATTAAACGAGACCTAAGTTGAAGTTTCAACATTGGGATTCTCTCAACAAATCACAATCTTGATCATTGTAGTTGCACAAGGAGCTGTAAGCCTAGGTTCAGCACCCTGAACAGAATTACTCATCTGAAAGGGAGACAACCGATGTAACAGTTTCTATGTTGTTAAGAACAATTATGAGCGTAGTAGCTCCCTTGTATTATGCCATGTTATGAGTACAACTAACTGATTTTCAATGCCTCCCCTTGCAGTTTTTTTTTTGAGCAAAATGTGAGCTTGCAGTTTTTTTTTTTTTTTTTTTGAGCAAAATGTGACAAAAACATAAAATGGTATATCTGATATTCCCGATCTTCTTTTGTGAGTACAAAACCTTTTCAAGACTTTTCGTGGATTGGTCTAAGCCCCAATTTACATAACTTTACGTAACATGAAATTTTCAAACCTCTTGTGTTATTAATACGTAGGGATACTAATACGTAAAGATATCAAATACATGTTTTGCCTCTTCAGGATTCATGGTTTTACAAGCAGTATTCATCGACTATACTGAAAGCATTTGTCAATGGCATCAAGGGGTGGGCCGATTGTGTTCCCACTATTTAAAGTAAAAGGGATACCACACTTTTGCCAGAATCCTAATGAAAAAGCAGGCACATGCTGGATTTTTCCATACCGTAAAAATGCTTATTGAATGACATCAAACTCGAAACTTGTGAAAACAGTTACTTAATGGATTAAACTCGTGGACAAATGCTTCACATTTCACCACAGCTTATGCGGCCTCCATATTTCCAGGGGCAAAAGTGAGCCCCAGATCCCTGGTTCCCAGGGTTTTACTGGTGCTTGATATAATTCTGGTCAAGGTTATATCCCCTACTTGTGAGAAGCCATTGAAGCTCTTGTCTGTAGCGTAAAAGAAAATGTGATGTGAACGATTTTAAACTTATCGCTTGATAGATACTACAGGAGCTAACATTTAATATCCGTACTTTGAAATGAAAGAGGTTTATGACCGTTCCAAGCGCAAAGGCCCCTCGGTTAAAAAATGTGACTTCTGTGATACGTCTTACTACTGTAATTGGGTGGTAAATATGTAGCTTTTGTTAGATAGGCCCTAATTTACTGTCAGAGAAATAATATATAAACAAAAGCCTTTTGATAGAAACTTTTTTCCAGCCAGGGCCGCCTAATGAATGGCAAAGTTAATCCAAATTTACTATTTACATAGTAGTTTGATTCTGCAGAAGGGCTACCCCCAGTGTATGTTTAGTAATATTTTGTCATTATCTCTTTGTAGTTTAAAATGTGATATTTTGGGCGCTCTTCCCGTGCACCGATTCTGAGTACAATAGTACTCTCACTATTTTATTCTGTCGGACAATTTGGGTAAATTTATTGTCCCAAAGCCTCGACAAACCCTCAAATGCATACATTGTTCCCTCCTTTCTGAAACTCTTTATATCAATATTCCCTGCTTCATGCGTAATAAGGGTATAACTGAAAAACTCAAAGTGCTCAGTAGTAATTGTGACATCATGTTACGTACCCATCCAATGTCATGTGAAGAAGTCAAAATGTCAGAAAAAATGTCAGAAAAATGTCAGAAATTAAGAAAGTAAGAAAGAGAGAGAGAGGGGGGGGAGGGGGGGGGGAGGAGACGGACGCCTAACACCATCCTAGAGTGAGATGAGGTGATCTGCCCTAGAGAACTCAGTGTTGTTACCAGGGATGAAACGCTGTTAGCCTGGTGTTTGGATTTTTACAAAACGTTAGAATACTGCATGCGTAGCCTAAATCTATTTACCTGCAAACTGCCTGTAGAACTGTTCTCAACACCACGATACTACTGGAAATTTTTCTTTGATCACTGTGTTTTTCCGTGACTGAGGATGTTGAAGGACTGAAACTAAAAATGATGATATACTTCTGTACCGTCAACAAGTTCCTGAAAGCAAGCTCTCTACATCAATTTGCCCAGGAGGAAATTTCACTGAGCTTAAGGGTATTTTGTGCCGGGTTTTAAAAGTTTTTTACAGGTTCTTACTGGTTCTGTCAGGTGCCTGTTACAACCAACCAGACACCAGATATCAATTAGCTAACTGGAATTTTCTCCTGGCGCCTACAATACTTATCCCGAGTGCAGGAAAACTTGCAAACCCTATTCAAAGTCAAAGTATCCGGAAGAGATTCAAAATTTTAACATTAAGCACTGTTCAGTGTATGTCCTGTCACCTGGAAATTTAAACAGTTCATAAACTTTGTAATGGGCCTAAAGCACTAAAATTATTCAGCACGTTTGCTTCATGTTTTCTTCATTTCAAAATGACTAATTTAAGAACTCAGCCACATAAAGTCGTTTGCTGTCTTGTCAGCCCAATACAATTTCAGGACCTGTTTTTTGTTGAAATCCACCCCGTAAATCCAGCAACGTACTCGTTTCTGAAATCACTGCAAAGAAGTGGCACACTCCTGAGGATGTGGTGTAAAGCGATCTGCCTTTGATCCGTAATGATGTACCAGGAGCGTAACGCCTTTGGTGATTAGTTGCTTACAGAAAAGTATACATAAGGCTAACATTATATATCTGAAAATGATATTTAGTGTAGACGAATTAAATGATGTAGGATGTTGTTATTAAATGAAATAAAATTGTACTGCCTTGAAGTTATTTCTTAACTGCTTGGAATTAGTGTATTATCCCAACTTTTCCTCAGCTAGGACTAGTTTCCCTTAATATTAAATTATATGCACCGAAAAGTGTAAGAGACTGAAAGAACTCAAAACCTGCAAAACGTTGGATCTGTGTCGCACTCGTATTTTAAATTGTTGATGTTACTTTCTCTTGAAGTCTGATTTTCAGATTAAGATACTTTAAGTATGCTGTATGCACTGTACGCCTATAGGCCTTTATATTGGCAGCTGTGGTTATGGATTGTACATCAGGCAAGGAGTTCATTGATTAATAAGTCAGTTGTTTTGGTTGATGGCTGTTATCGAAGCCTCGTGTTAGTTTACTTGTGTGTTTTCGTGGAACTTATTCTGAGGCCGAGTTTTTGGTCCGGCAAAAGGTCCCATACCTTAAAACATGCCTCTTCCATGAGAAGTAAGAAGAGGAGAAGCTTTTGGTGCTTACTAGTTGTTGTGAGGATGATTGCATAGTTTTACTGTTAATACGTCCCACTCATGGTAAGCAGCTTATTAATCCAAAGTTGGTCCTCCCCAGCGAAGGTTTGTAGCTTTCCATAATTGCTTCCCCGATCTTGAAATGTGGGATTTATGTTGACAGATGGTGCTGGAAATGCTAAGGCCGTGGTGTCCAGGGTTCCATATAAGGACCCATGAATGGTCCAAGCACACAAAACCTGCAAAACGTTGGATCTGTGTCGCACTCGTATTTTAAATTGTTGATGTTACTTTCTCTTGAAGTCTGATTTTCAGATTAAGATACTTTAAGTATGCTGTATGCACTGTACGCCTATATGCTTTATATTGGCAGCTTGTGTTATGTATGTACACAGGCAGAGTTCATTGATTAATAAAGCAGTTGTTTTGGTTGTGGCTGTATCGAAGCCTCGTGTTATTTACTTGTGTTTTTCGTGAACTTTCTGAGGCCGAGTTTGGTCCGGCAAAAGGTCCATACCTAAAAACATGCTCTCCATGGAAGTAAGAAGAGGAGAAGCTTTTGGTGCTACTAGTTGTTGTGAGGGATTGCATAGTTTTACTGTTAATCGTCCCACTCATGGTAGCAGTTATTAATCCAAAGTGTCTCCCCAGCGAAGGTTTGTAGCTTCCATAATGCTTCCCCGATCTTGAAAATGTGGGATTTATGTTGACAGATGGTGCTGGAAATGCTGAAGGCCGTGGTGTCCAGGGTTCCATATAAGGACCCATGAAGGGTCCAAGCACACAAAACCTGCAAAACGTTGGATCTGTGTCGCACTCGTATTTTAAATTGTTGATGTTACTTTCTCTTGAAGTCTGATTTTCAGATTAAGATACTTTAAGTATGCTGTATGCACTGTACGCCTATATGCTTTATATTGGCAGCTTGTGTTATGTATGTACACAGGCAGAGTTCATTGATTAATAAAGCAGTTGTTTTGGTTGTGGCTGTGTCGAAGCCTCGTGTTATTTACTTGTGTTTTTCGTGAACTTTCTGAGGCCGAGTTTGGTCCGGCAAAAGGTCCATACCTAAAAACATGCTCTCCATGGAAGTAAGAAGAGGAGAAGCTTTTGGTGCTACTAGTTGTTGTGAGGGATTGCATAGTTTTACTGTTAATCGTCCCACTCATGGTAGCAGCTTATTAATCCAAAGTGTCTCCCCAGCGAAGGTTTGTAGCTTCCATAATGCTTCCCCGATCTTGAAATGTGGGATTTATGTTGACAGATGGTGCTGGAAATGCTAAGGCCGTGGTGTCCAGGGTTCCATATAAGGACCCATGAAGGGTCCAAGCACACAAAACCTGCAAAACGTTGGATCTGTGTCGCACTCGTATTTTAAATTGTTGATGTTACTTTCTCTTGAAGTCTGATTTTCAGAATAAGATACTTTAAGTATGCTGCATGCACTGTACGCCTATATGCTTTATATTGGCAGCTTGTGTTATGTATGTACACAGGCAGAGTTCATTGATTAATAAAGCAGTTGTTTTGATTGTGGCTGTGTCGAAGCCTCGTGTTATTTACTTGTGTTTTTCGTGAACTTTCTGAGGCCGAGTTTGGTCCGGCAAAAGGTCCATACCTAAAAACATGCTCTCCATGGAAGTAAGAAGAGGAGAAGCTTTTGGTGCTACTAGTTGTTGTGAGGGATTGCATAGTTTTACTGTTAATCGTGCCACTCATGGTAGCAGCTTATTAATCCAAAGTGTCTCCCCAGCGAAGGTTTGTAGCTTCCATAATGCTTCCCCGATCTTGAAATGTGGGATTTATGTTGACAGATGGTGCTGGAAATGCTAAGGCCGTGGTGTCCAGGGTTCCATATAAGGACCCATGAAGGGTCCAAGCACACAAAACCTGCAAAACGTTGGATCTGTGTCGCACTCGTATTTTAAATTGTTGATGTTACTTTCTCTTGAAGTCTGATTTTCAGATTAAGATACTTTAAGTATGCTGTATGCACTGTACGCCTATATGCTTTATATTGGCAGCTTGTGTTATGTATGTACACAGGCAGAGTTCATTGATTAATAAAGCAGTTGTTTTGGTTGTGGCTGTGTCGAAGCCTCGTGTTATTTACTTGTGTTTTTCGTGAAGTTTCTGAGGCCGAGTTTGGTCCGGCAAAAGGTCCATACCTAAAAACATGCTCTCCATGGAAGTAAGAAGAGGAGAAGCTTTTGGTGCTACTAGTTGTTGTGAGGGATTGCATAGTTTTACTGTTAATCGTCCCACTCATGGTAGCAGCTTATTAATCCAAAGTGTCTCCCCAGCGAAGGTTTGTAGCTTCCATAATGCTTCCCCGATCTTGAAATGTGGGATTTATGTTGACAGATGGTGCTGGAAATGCTAAGGCCGTGGTGTCCAGGGTTCCATATAAGGACCCATGAAGGGTCCAAGCGAAAATTTCCCGCTGATGTTCTGGCATATTTACAAAATTTGAGTCACTAAAGTGAAGGGCCTTAACTTATTTCTGTGTAGTGTGTAAAATAAACATCAACATGGCTATCTGGCGGCAAGTGCCATTAGAGTAATACTCCACAGGCCTTTATAGTTATGCAGGAGCCTGTTTTCAGGAGCCTAGAAAACAGAATGTTCTTCAAGGGCTGGCCGTTATCCCCTTAGACTGCGTTACAGGTAGAAATATTAAAATAATGTAAATCGTAATATTCGAAATATTCGTAACATTATCGTAATATTATCGTTGGCGTTATTTATAGACCACCTGACAGTAACCTAGTAGCTTTTGTCGATGAGATTACAGCTTTAGTGAATGTTCTTAACCAAAGTAAAAAACCAAGTATTCTCTTAGGTGACTTTAATGTTGATCTTGTAAAGTATCATTCTAACATATATGTGTCTGAATTTCTGGATACTATGATCTCCAATTCGTTCACCCCTCTTATCACTAAGCCCACTAGAATTACCGAGTCCACCTCTACTTTAATCGATAACATTTTCTGAAATGACTTTTCTTTGTTCACCAGGTCAGGGATTCTTGTGTCTGATATCAGTGATCACTTACCCATTTTTAGCCTTGAAAAATCTCTTCATAATAATTTTCGTAAGGACAGAATGGGTTATACTTTTAAACGGAATACTTCCAAAGACAATTACGATGCTTTTATCAGGGAGTTGACAAACTATGATTGGCAGCATTTGTATAACGTGTCAAGTGTAAATGAAGCTTGTAACTATTTTATTGATATCATCAATGCATTATATGATAAAACCGGCCCTGTTGTGAGATTTATAAATAAAAAAACGTAATGCTAGTAAACCTTGGATCAATTCAGGGATTCTTAAGTCTATTTCTACGAAGAATAAACTTTACAAGTGTTTTCTCCAGAATCACACTCTTTTGAACAAGCTTAAGTTCACAACTTATAAGAATAAATTAACTCTTATTATTAGATATTGTAAAAAATCATACTATACAAAACTGTTTGATGATAATAGGCACAACTTGAATGAAACTTGGAAAACCTTGAATGAGATAATTGGTAAAAGTAAAGTTTCTAGTAGTGAAGAATTCAAAATTTTAAAAGATGGTGTGGAGATTACTGATGACGTAGAAGTTGCTGACTGCTTCAATGATTACTTCTCCAGTATTGGTAACACTTTAGCAAATAGCATTCCACTCGTTGACGAACCTTTGTCCAGATTTCTTAGAAGCCCTATTCTGAACTCAATGTATATTTCCCCCACGACTTGCCACGAAGTAGCTCGTATTATAAGTGATCTTAAGAAAAGCTCCTCGGCAGGAACGGATGGCATTTCTTCTAAAGTACTCAAAGCCGCCTACCCCAATTTGGTTTTACCACTTATATTTATCTGTAATCTTTCTTTGTCCACCGGCATAGTACCCGCTCGATTAAAAGAAGCTAGAGTTATTCCTGTATTTAAAGCCGGTAATTCATCGCTTCTCTCCAACTTTAGACCTATTTCAATTCTACCTGCTGTCTCTAAGGTCCTAGAACGTATAAAATTTATGATAGGCTGTTAAGTTTTTTGGAAAAGCATAATATTATTCATTCTGATCAATTTGGTTTTCGTAAAAAAATGTTTCAACGTACATGGCGGCTGCTGACATCGTTAAGTATATTACCGATGGATTTAATAATAAAGAGATTAGTATCGGCGTTTTTCTAGATCTATCCAAAGTTTTTGATACCGTAAATCACTATATTTTATTACGTAAATTAGATCATTATGGTGTTCGTGGAATTGCCTTTGCCTGGTTTCACAGTTACTTGTCTAACAGGAAACAAATTGTCCGCATAAACGATAAGTCTTCTAGTATAAGTAATATTACTTGTGGCGTACCCCAAGGTTCCATCCTAGGGCCTCTGTTATTTCTTATTTATATAAATGATTTATGTAACTGCTCTTCCTTGCTCCATCTTGCCTTATTTGCCGACGACACTAGTATTCTTTACAAGCATAAAGATCTAACAACTGGGACCCGGGTAATAAATAGCGAACTAGAACTAGTTTCCTTATGGTTTAAAATCAACAAATTATCCCTGAACATTTCCAAAACCAATTTCATGATTTTTCACTCTCCTCAGCGCCAAATAGGCAGTGTTGACATATGTTTTGATGGAACTAAAGTTGCTCTTGTTAATAAAGTCAAATTCCTCGGTATTCATATTGATCCAAGCCTTACCTGGAAACACCATATTAATGCACTTTGTTCCAAACTATCTAGAGTAATTAGAATCCTGTTTAAAATCAGCTCCTTCGTTCCTTCCTACACTATTCAATGTCTGTATGATTCACTTATTCATTCCCATCTATCTTATTGCAATCTAATTTGGGGGAACACTTATCCATCTTACTTAAATCGCTTATACTTGCTTCAAAAAAGGCAGTTCGAATAATTACCAACTCTGATTATTATGCTCCCTCAAAATGCCTGTTCTTTACACAAAGAACTCTGAACGTTTTTGACATTAACAAATACCAACTTTCTGTCTTCATGTTTAAGTATGTAAAAGGACTTTTACCCTCTAATTTTGACACTTATTTCTCTTATAATCGTGAGTATCATTCACACAATACTAGGTGTTCTCACTGCTTTCGTATTAATCTTTCGTCAAATGCAGTATCCCACAGATTATTTACAAGTAGTGGTATTACCCTTTGGAATAGTTTAGATGATAACAGTAAAAATATGAACAACATTTCCTCTTTTAAGAACAGACTCAAAAATCGTCTACTTTATGACTACCTCTTGTAAATTCCTTATTATCTTTAGAATTTTTATGTTTTCTGGGTTGTCTGTTTGTTGTTATTTTGTTACTTTGTCTCGATTCATCTTGTGTTCTCTTTACTTTGTCAAAGGGGGGACTGCTTGTACAAGCTATCTGCTTTTTCAGTCCTCCCCCACCTCCATGTTCAAGTTATTGTTCATTTTGTACAGATTGCATTATGTGGAAATAAACTCACACTCAAACTCAAACTCAAACTCAAACTCAAACTCAAACTCAAATAATGAGAAAATATCTAAGGATATATCCCGCTGAAGGCAGTGTTACCGTTAGGTATAATTCACAAAACCGAAACAGCAAAAAAAAAAAAAAAAAAAAAAAAATGAAGAAGAATGAGATTAAGATTCCAAACTTATTATTATTTAACCCCCTTTTCCTCAATTTCTACAACATACATTAAAATTTCCACTTAGGACTGTATTTACAATACTTAATCCGTATGCTTATCTCAGGTCTATTCTCGGCAGAGGCACTCGTTTCAGGATGGTCTTGGCTTCTTCGAAGACGACGGTGATATCGGCTATTCAATGATGATGAAGGCTATGCTGGTGGTCGTGGTGCCCCAACGCGATAACAGTTATAGGCTAGGCTATTTGGTCCACACAGTTAAGCAGTCGGCAACAGCAACAGACATAAAATACCGCGTATTTTGCGAGTCCCTATTTATATGCCAGTAATAGACCGACGAGAACATTCGATTTGAGAAATGGGGTAAAAGATTCGAGAATACGCGAAATTACGTCTCATGAGGTATTGGTCTCGTTAAAACTTCTGAAAACCTCTTTCCCTTCTCTATTACACCAAATGCCTCAAGGCTGGATGTTGCCATTGTCCAGATCATGACATGTGATACAGCTTGTTGGAAAGAGATAATTAATTTAGCTCGGCAATGGAAATAGCCTCGGGCGTTAGAAAGTGACATATAATCCTACCCCACGAAAGTCCAGTTTTGTGGGGTCGGAAATCTAACATTTTTAACGGGTTCAATACGGCATGTAAGCAGTCAACACAATGTACCATGACGTAATGTTCCTTTTATACGCCGTCTAGAAATTACAGGAACACTCCAGTTGGTAAACTGGGTTACAGTAGCAGAGTTCAAACCTCTACTAGGGTCGTGGCCTTCTGGTTGTCTTAGTTAATGCCTCGTAACAGCAGCGGCAAAATAACATGTTGATAAATATTCAAGTATTGGTTTACTTTGTTGTGTATTGCAGGCTTTATTTTACATTGTAAAATCCAACTTTCGCTTCACTCAACAATTTTCACTGATACAAATATCAAAGAAAAACCATACCGAGAAAATAGGGGGATGGCTTTGTGCATGTTTTAAAACAGTGTGTGTGGTCCAGTGTGGCGTCACCAGAGGGGTATATGCCCCCTAAAGATTGGCTGTGCCCCGTCTGCCTCGGCCAATGAGATTTTGGGTATAAAAAGATAGCCACAAACACACCATTCACGCATATATATGTCGATATGAACAGGAGGACCCACTGTTACTTGATCACTCAAACATACGACTAAAACTGTACAAAATGTTGTCCGAACTTCATTTATGCTCCGCACCCAAAGCCCACTGAACTGCATCCAGGCGGGCTTTTTTCCACTTTTTTCCTAATGTACCTTAGAATCTTTCCCTCCGTGACATACCTGGAAGTTAGTTGTATCAACATTAATTCCTACTGGACAGCGTGAGTGGATTTTCTTTTATTTTTAAGCTCAGTGCAAACATTAACAAGATCCGCTGTCCCTATTCACCCCCCCCCCCCATTATTACATCTTAGTGTGAGTAATGCTAACATAATGGTCAAATTGTGATTTCTATATTTTTGTGACGTGTTTAAGTGCACTGCAATGACATTTTGGAGATAGCCAAATGCTTCATTCTAATGGTCCCATTTAAATACCCCGGAGTCTCCGCATGGGCCGCACCCCTGGACCACCAATGGAGTGTTGTCCCTGGACCCCTTACAGTTGCCCCCTGGGGCCTAACGCCTACAGGGGAGCCCTGAGCGTCACTAAGATGAGCAGTCCTTAATGTTGGTGTTCCCCTCCGGCGGACCGCTTGGCCTCCCAGTGCCCCCCCCCCCACTTTGAAAAGTCCGGCACGCCACTGGTGTGGTCCCTGCAGGTCCACCTTCGACAGCCATATGTGATGCATGCCACTCCAAGCACTGCAAGAATATGGTAAATCAAAAGTAAACTAGCGTTGGTCAAAACATTTCCACGAGATTCCATTACATGCAAACAAGGACAACGTTGTCTTGTTGACACCGTCCTAGGGAAGAGAACTTTGCTCCTGAATTGAAGTGCCAAGATATCCCATAACACATCCAATCGAATTTGCAGATACCTCTTGACTCTGAACTTTACACTTAACTTTACCGTCCGATGAACACATAAGTACGTTAACAATAGCTGTAATATAATTGTAGATGCCATCCGATAAACTTAAGCAGAGTGTTTTTATACGCTTACCTATGAACAGTGCGAAGGTTAGTTATGTAAGCTTTCATAGCTCTAAATGTCAAAAATAGTACAGAGACATGCAGAAGACGAATGCGACCACAAACTGTGCAACTTATTGTTCGTAAAGTTGCACTGGAAAACTTCTAAATGCGATTCGTGCAATGACAAAAGTTTCATTATCAAATTCTCAGTGTTTTAAAATGAAAGGAATAAACGTTTAGGCTTTAATATATTTTGAAGAAAAAAAGATTGTTTAGCCAAAAGAGAAAAGGTTGTGCAGCGAACAGAAAGTTTTGGGTAACGTTACTATGATCAAGTTGTTAATAGATTCCATGCTAAAATAGTATCAGCGAGTTCAGAGTAATAATGAATCGAATTAGCTTCAAAACATAACAATTCAATCACATCGTTTTAATTTTGTAGTATTATGGAGTAAACTTATAGTACTGGATTGTTTGACCATACCTTCATCCGTAAGGGCTTTTTGTACTGAATGTAAAGTCTATGTAACAAACGATATAAGTTTAAACACCCTAATATAGCTTTAGTCGTAATAATATTAGTAGATAAATGTTACCATCATCTCAATATACATAAAAATGGGTGCTAAAGGATATTACGAACAACTTACGATTGATTATATTCAATCTCTCATCTAATTTCTAAACCAGTCACCTGTTCGAATAGCCTACGTGTTATGCCTACTTTGTAAGAAATGTTTCGTGAAGCTTCGTTTATTCATTCACTGCATTCAACCGCCGTATGAATTAACCAACTCAGAACGAAGATAGAAATTTTAACAGTTTAAGTCTAAGCTTATAGTTACAAAACCGTTCGCAACCCCTAGCCTACAGCTTTTGGAAGTTTACGTTCGTCCTCTCCCACATGTGAGGAGGCAGGTTTCTACTAGCAGTCTGCGGTTTCGAAAGAACAACCGTGCTTTGCTAACGTGTGCTTCATGGGCATGTCCAATGCACACAAATTCATTCGGCCTCCTTCCTTTTAACAATTTCTTAACAAAGCTATACAACAATCATTCTCTTGAGTAATTTATGGAGAGCCTTGGTGGACACTGGTCCCTCATCGATATCAATGTAACTACATTCCTCAAAAAGAAACAGAATTTCTGTCATGGGGTTTTACAAAATATTTCGATTACAGTTAATATGCAGTGTTTTTTTCTTTTTAAGGTTGCCTACCACTATGACAGCACTATCAACAAAGTTTCGAGTGATGCTTCTACGAGTTGGTGAATGCTTAACTGAGAATGACGTCCAGAATCTGGCATTTTTGTGTGAAGGTATCAAACCAGCAAGGAGAGAGCTACTACGAAACTCCAGGGAACTCTTCGTTGAACTACAGGGCCGTGATTTACTAAATGAACACAATGTAAGCGTACTGTCTAGCTGGTTGGAAGAACTGAACCTTCTGGACGCTTTACGACCGTTGAGGGAATACAGTGAAAAAAACCTTCAAAGTAGGTGACGTGTTATTCCCGAATTTTATTTATCCTGCAAAGTTGAAGGTGTTTGAAAATATGTACAAAAGATAGTTAATATGCTTAAAAATAAAAGCCTGTTGCATTTGAAAGGATAATTAATTGCTTACTGAAAGAAAAGAATTTAACGACAGTGATATATTACGTTTCAAACTCTGTACCTACAGTATGGAGTAAACATCATAAGATAGCTGATATGGTTGGACTTTCCGTGAAAGTATGAGACAAATGAATTAAATTCTGATGCTTCTTTAGCAATACATATAATACTTTCTTTTCTATGGGACAAAATAGTTGTCGATAATGAGCATAAAAATGCTTTCTATGTTCCTTTCGTCACAAAGCAAAGGAACATGTCTTCACATGAAAAATCCCTCATAGTTTGAACACGCCTAATGGGATCTTTGTGATTATCATCGATACGACGTAGGTTTAATTTCCTTGAAAGAAAAGTGAAAAGAATATGACTTCATAATAACTTTGTTGTCTGAACGACCTGATCTAAAAAGCAAGCTGAAAAATCGATGGTTTTCCAACTCATAAAGGATACACTTGGGCTATTTGTAGCAGACTGTTAACATGCATCCAGTCCGGATAAACACCAGTCATCGATTAACTATCACCTGCGTGATGTTCTTAGCTTTAGGCAGGAATTGAAAGGTATAACAACAAAATGAGCCATTGGTCATGTAATGAGCTCGTGATTTATGTGAACTTGCTTCAAGCCACACGCCATGAATCTTGCTCACTTCCAAGTTTATACAATTAAGCAAAAGTATTATACCTCTTTCCAAAAGGAATCATGAATCCTTCCCGAATGAGGCTGGGCATATATAGTTCACGAAAGCGACGTCAAATTCGACGTCAAATTCGAGACCTTTTTAAAAAATTGTAACTTTGTCATTTTACACTTCTGAGCCTTTATTCAACCACCAGCGTAAATCTAACAAAAAGTTCTGCCCCATTCTTCCATTTTGGGAAATGGTTTATTATACAATTTTGTCTAAAAATTTAGTTGAATATTTTGCTATTCCAAAAAGTAGCAAAAGTTTCAAGAATTTGCAGTCATTATTTCAAAAAACTTATTTCCGGCAATATAAAAGGGGCCAACACCTCCATCCCTATTCTGAAGTAGCCCTGTGCATCAAAAACACGCTAAGAAAAGTCCAAGTGTGGAGGGTACAGGGTTTGGAGAATATTCTGAAATTTTCTGGAATTATCTGAAATATTGGGTCAAAATTGTCAAAAATTACCCCAAAAGGTCGGCCCAATAAAAACATCATAGCTCTGCAATGGCAAGTCCGATTTTTTTCTATTCAAAAAAAAGTAAAATGTTCTTTAGAAGATGCCGTAGCTTTTGCAGGCGATGCTAAGCAGTATAACGCCATTATTTCTGGTCAAAACAAGAGTCTTGCATATATTCACACCCTGTACTGCTAACTTTACTTTGTATGCTGATGGTGTGTACAAAAACAACGATAGGCGTTCGGAGCATTATATACACATACACACGATACTATATATATTAACTAGAAATTTGAATTTGCGTGGCAAATCCGACGTAGCCTCTCCAAGAAAGAGGTGTGGGAGTTGTTTTTCAATCGGGAGAAAGGAGATGGAACATAAGGCATATTAATTAACCGCGCGTCAGAGACATTTTAATTTTTATAAGCAAGCTCATGACAGTAGAGTTCATGAACTTATGGAGTTATTTTACGTAAAATGTCCTGAAAGTGCAGGTAGCTAAGCATGATAAAACAGTGGGTACCGAGGACTTAAAGATTATTATTAAAGATATCATTATTCAAGTGAATTGAATTTACTTTTATCAGTAGTTTCGCGGGCCAGACGAATTAGTGGTCTCGCGGTGTCACAAGGCACCCTGTTTTGGCACAACGTGCAGGTTCGTAACCATTCAGTATTTTAACATGCGATTCCCAAATACGCTTCGTAACAGACAAGACCGAAATCATGAGCCAAAGACACAAGGGTTCCGTTTGCTTGAACGGTATATGATATTTTTAGTAATTAACGAAAAAAAAAACCTTCTCTTTTGCTTGTAAGGCTTTAAAAAAAAACAAGAAAATATAGTTACATAACAAAGTGAATTATAACTGAATCCCCCCGTGCGCACGGTAACTTAAATTAACCTAAAATAACCTCTTAAACTAACATCCTATAGACCTATAGTCCTATAGCCGGCTCTAAACTAATAATGGCCATGTCCGTTTCTTTTGTGCGTCTGTTTTTTGCGTAGTTGCTAGTTGTACCGGAATCCTCGGCCATGCCTTGGGCTGTCAACTGGAGCCATCTATAGAGCCAATAAATGAAGCTCAACTTTAACATCCATCCTTACTAAATCATACAACATCTATCTACGATTCAAACCCATCCTTATTTCATCCAGTTATTTTTTTCTATTACTCATCACATCTTTAACTGCAATACTGTAGCACTCTTTACAGTTCTTTTAACACTTCACTGGCGCAACCCTCAAATTATCTTAAATATGAACAACAAAACGATACTCACACTTGACAATTCTATAAAAGTAGAATAAACCATCTCAAGTTCTCAACCGTCAATACATTCGGATAAATACGACACTCAAACCACAGTATAACGCTGCCGACATGGTTTGGCCCGATTTGCCACTCCCTGGGTGTCGGAACAGGTCTACTCCACGGTGGCTAATATTCCACGCCCTTGCGACTTAGATTCTGCAAACCAAGTAACTAGCTCTCTTAACCACACGAGGCACGGTATTTCCTTGGTTAACCAAATACAATAGAAGTTTTACCTTTAGACCCAAGCGGTAATCTCCTTGGGAATGCTATACTCGTGCTCTTCACATTTACATGCAAATTATGCAGAAAACACTCAGCACAGCACAAAGTTCATCGTTAACAAAAAGAAGAGGGAGCCCTCATGTAAGGTCAATTGTGACACGCGGGCCGGAGGCTAAACGAACCAACATGCCTGAGGTTCCTCACCCTTGCTGTATTGCCGATCCACCGTACATACCCTAATGATCTAAGTGCTAGTGCCCCAGTAGGCTACTTACATATACCGCTGTGTTGTTTTAACGATGGACGTGAATTCATTCATTTTACATTGACGGCGGCAGGAAGGTCCCCACTTTTTCCTCCAAATCTCAAAGTCGTAACTTCTGGCAATTTAATAAACTGGAACGTCGGCATGCCGATTTATTATCTCAAAATTAAGCATATAGCCTAGTAAATTTCAAGTTTCCCGACGAAAATCGCCCGCGTCTAAATACCTCGTTGCTAAATCAAACAGGCTTTCCGCTGCCAACTTCCCGGCCGGCCTGCTCCTGCTGGAATTAGCGCTACTCGACTCGCCTTCTGCAACTCCAGCTGTCCAGTAGCCTGCGGAGCAGACTCTGTAGCAGCCTCCTAGAAGATGGCGCTCTCTCAGAAATCATAATACACCCCTGTATATATTCTATACAGAGTCTGCAAACCTTCGTCCAGTTTTCATTTACACAAATCCCCAAAATGCGGGATAAATTATTATTCATAAGAAGGTCACATGGTGTTCACGGCTACTGACTATTCATGTATACAACGGCCTGCGACGATGCACATATACGAACACTTCTGAAGATACGGT
Source organism: Holothuria leucospilota (assembly GCA_029531755.1). Classification (NCBI taxonomy): domain Eukaryota; kingdom Metazoa; phylum Echinodermata; class Holothuroidea; order Aspidochirotida; family Holothuriidae; genus Holothuria; species Holothuria leucospilota. Next base: position 91,444,753 of record CM055961.1, read on the forward strand.
GACATCTTAAAAAGGTACGTAATTATCATGTATGGGCTAAAAATCGAGCTAATCCTTTGCAGTGAAAAGTCAAGCCTAACGTTAGGCGTAGGATGTTGTCCCAGACCTTGCCGGTTTGTGCAAACTGGCCTGTACATAGGCCCTCGCATGGACAAGATGACAACGTTCCTTGCTAGCTGTATACATGTACACGGTAGCAGCTAAGCCAGTAACTATACAGTAATAGCCGTACTGTACTGCACTGCATAACGTGTATACAAGTGAAAAGAGTGTGTCTGCTGTGGGCTGTAGCGAAGCAACCGGTCGCTCATGTTGACTCCACCCCGTACCAACGCTGATGACGTATGCATTAATTATCATGAAGTTAGTTTTGTCTCGGAAATGAGATTGGCTAGAAAGTTGGCAGGCTATTGTATTGCATTAAACTTCGTCTGTATACTGTACGTTAACATTTAGGGTACACTAGTGTAGGGTGACACTAATAGCTGGTGATACCTTCCTCAAAGTGCTGAAAAAAAAAAAAATTCGTCTATATTCGGACGTGACAGAATATCACTTCGTAACGATTGGTCATCATTTAAAATTCCCACTTGAGATTGGGTCAATTTAAAAATATTCAGACTATCCCGCATGCGCGGAGCTGCAAATCGAATATTTTTTTCTCAATGTATCAGACAGTCTCTTCGATGCATTATTTTGGTATCGTAATTTGTTTTTATAGATTCCCACCGTTCGTACGTTTCAAGAAGTCATTTGAGCATTTAAAATCCTTCAGTTTAATTCGAGGGGCGACAATGAGAATATGAAAAACTTTGAGATTTGAAAATGAAGGATTATGGTCAACCAAAATTCAAAACGAACAACTCGTCTCGAAAGTAGATCCGTACATACTTTGGTCTATGCAGGTCATGAACAAGCGTGCGTTTGTCTGATGTGTCTAGTTAATTTTATATGTCAATGGTGCGTTACACAGTACGTGCTATCAAGGTAGACCTATAAAAATACAAGTAAGCCACTACATCCTAGGAAGCCATTTTCTAAGTCTCGTTGTCCGGCCCATAAGGGAGCCCAATCATGAATCTTTCGTCCAGACAACAAGCCACGTTCGACGTCTAATTGTGATTAATTTTGTAAAATATATGAGCAGTGCGAAAGTTTGCAAAGATTCTCATATTTCTTTGCTCTATTGCTGTAAATTCCTTAAATTTCTTCGAGTTATATTCTGTTCGCACCTGAACATTTGGAAGCTGAGTGATCCTGGTAAAACATCGTCAATGGCGACTTAACGGAATACAGGATTCTTCCGCCTTTAATTCATACGCTCAATGGAGTTCGCGTAGTGAAATGGATTACTTTCTTTTGCGCAATGTAAAAAAATGGTCTATTTGGGAGTAGTTTGCCTTCCTTAATGATTAAGATATAGGGATCTGAAATACGATTCCGTACACGTAGCCTTAGAGGCTACGTAACAAGGTAGGACGGCTTCAACGGTCGCTTAGCGGCAGTTGCGATTCACTACACTGACGTGCATTGTGATTGGCGAATGACGAACCCTACATCTGCAAAGCGGACTTGCCTTCTGCTGTGCCTTACCTTGCATTGCGCCTATGCGTTCTGTGAGAGAGACCGAATGGATAGCTACGCAGACAATCGCAACTGCCGCGAAGCGACCATTGAAGCTGCCCTACCTTGTTAATTAGTGTACTGATTACTGGCATCCTGTATGGTTAAAGGGTTAACCTAACAGTGGATTGGATACTGGACTCTCTTAGTTTGTGGGGCATCGGAAACAGTTTGTGGGGCATGAAAACTCAAGAAATTTATAAAACGCGGTCAAACATTAACTTTATAATAATTTTGTATCTGCAACGACACACAGTCCGTTGCTTAACAGTTAAATGGTGGAGTTGGACTGGTAATTCGAAAGGAACCAGGAATTACAAAAGTGGCTACCACGTTTTTTTCAGACCTCCACGGGCACCTAACAAAATGAAAAAAATATAACAAAAAATCATTTGTTCCCTTCATGAACATTTTTGTGGAAAATGTGTATGACACAAAATGTGGCTTCTAAACCCCCTTCTTGGGGACATAGTTACAAGTTGCGATTGTAAAGGGTTGAAGTCATTGGAGATCGACTTCCACTGACAGGCGCGGATCCGAAGGGCGGGTAAGGGGTATTTCGCGGCTCTCGTTGATTTCTGAGAAGTTCATGTTCATTCAAGCTAAGTTTGAGTTTTAGATGCCAGGAAACCATTTAAGTGTCTACATTTCAGTTTGAATCTTAGACCCCCGGTTCCTTACATTTGAAACTCCCAGATGCGAACTTTGCCCTCGAGGAGTGAGCCCCTTCCCCGTCTCTCTTTGGAAATCCCGACTCCTCCCCTGAATGACCGTGAGCTTGTGCAAGGTATAATATAATGTGCTACGCGTCAAGTTCATATCATGCAGAGCCCCCCAGTCCCTCGGGCCACTCACTCCACCTATGCACTATAACATTGAGCAGTCAGGGAGGGGCATTCAGGCACTGTAACGCACCCATTTGAATAAAAAAATGATCGAAAAACATACACTTTACTACTAATGAGTCACCGCTTTGCAAAAGGAGCTTATGCACGAAGCGAATATCGACTAGAATTTAAAATGATCCCAAAAGTTATACAAGGTCTGTAGGGAACAGGGGCGAGGTTACTTCATGGAAAAACGATTGATGTATTTTATCGTTTTCCTGCATAATCTTTGGCAAATGCTAATGAATTAGGCACACGATTTTGCCTCTACTTCTATCTTTCTTCAACACCACTTTAAAAATACCATCTTTCAATTTAACAGTTAATGTCTCACAATTATTATTTTCCTGTGCAGACATAATAAAAGCGGAAACACACATTTCATGAATGCAAAGGATATTTATTAGGTGTTATTTTTAACATAGGCGACGACTTCAAGTAAATGAGGTAGAACGTCAAGAGGTTTATGCAGAAATCTTTAAGCTTTGAGTAACAATCGTAGGGTGATGACTGGATATTATGAAGCTCTGATTGTGCCACAAACTTATTCAAATCATGTTTGGATACTCTACTGGATTGCCTATACATAGGGTTGTGGTTCACAAGTTTATTGCTTGGGAAATGTTGCCGTTACCCAAAGAAAAATGATTACCCAAAGAAAAGTGATCAGTACTGTTATGAAACTGTTTGAATTGTTAACCAGTGCTGGCCTGGTAGTAAAAGTGTGTAAGTTCGTATTAATTAGACCTTTGATGTTTTATTCGCATTCTTTCTATGGCCCTGTTGGTGCCCAGTGAAAAATGGGAAGAAAAAATACAGAACTGTTTTGGGTGATTTTGTCCAAAGTCTTCCAAAATCGTCCTGCCATTAAAAATCGTCAAGGACAATTATACATGAAAGTATCGCTGCCTGGACTATTCCATTGAAAAAAGAATCACAATAACAAGCAGGGTAATAAACCTTCAAGGTTTCTTCGTGTATGGAAGATACAAAGAAGTTTGTCCTTCAGCTGTAACCGTCAATAATTGAGGTAGAAAATACCCATTTTAAAAAGGAACAGTTCTTTGATTGTGCAATAAAACATTCCTTCCTTAGTAACCTTGAAAAATCTTCCAAAAGCAGCAACTTTTCCTAGCAAAAGGCGTCCAAAGGCGGAGGACAAAAATGGAAGACGAAAAATGTCGCCCAAAATCTTCCAAAATCGTCTCATTTTCCACTGGGTATGTTAATAATGACCGTGTACTTTCACTAATACTTAGAAAATCTACTGTACAGTCAGGTACTCGTATTGGTACGCATTGTTCAGGATATTGTACTTTTTGTATTTGTTACCTCATATTAACACTCATCCTCGTACTCAGGAATTTGCACTCCCAACTGTTTCACATAGTTGAAATACACACAAGCATTCACCAAGAATAACTTTGCGAAACCAAACAGTATTTGAAAAGGAAAGTCATTAATTTGGGATCTGTTTGAAACCTTAAAAATTATTTCGTTGATAATCTATTGTAATTACCTAACCTGATCGAGAACAACAACAGCAACCAAAAAAAAAAAAAACGAAACAACAACAACAACAAAAAAAAAAATAAGTAAATAAATAAATTCAAAACAGTGTCGCTTTTGCATATCCACGGAAAAGGTTTATATGGTGGTGAACTTTTCGCCTCAAGAAGTATTTAAGACGATCATTAATACACTATCCATATCCTTACTTCGCTTTTCTAATAACGTATCAATGTCATCAATATTCATGGCAGTATGTATTGCCTCAAATCAAAACGAAATCTACATTTCTTCATCCAGGGACTTCAGAACTGGAGGAAAGATGTATTGAACATGAAGATCTTGTACTGAAATATTTCTGCGTCACGTGTGATAGTAAGGTCTGCTCTGATTGTGCTCTTAATCTGCACGACAAAGGTTCACATGACGTCATCAAGCTTGGCGATATCAGAAATGAAGTAAGCAGACGAAGTATTGAGCTTGAAGGAGAAATCGAAGAAATGAGTAAACGCAATGAGGCCCTACAGGAGAACTGGCAGGAGAAAAAAATATTCGTTTCAAACTGTCGTGAGAAAGTTAGAAAAGAAATTCAAAGAGATATCATTCTGATTCAGGAGAAGGCTGAGAAGAATAAGCTGAGTCTGTTAAAAATGCTTGACGAGAAGGAAATATCAGACTTTAAGGGTTTGATGAAAGAGAGGGAGGACATTGAACATTTAATATGGAAGGTAAACAACGTGAAGAAAGAAATTCATGAAACATCAAGTGACAATCTAGGTAAATTGCGAAAGCTTACTGAAGCAAAGAGGAAATGCACGGACATGAAGGAGCAGCAGGAACAACAAGAAAGAGTAGCTAAGAAAAAACGCGTTGACCTCTTGTACAAGAAACAACCAAACGATGGTAAATGTGGAATTCTGACATTATGTTCACTAGTTGGGGGTGTAATACTTCGCGAAGATCAAGTCGTTCACGTATTTGATGAAAGACGAGAGAGTGTTGGCGTTCTTCTAATCTGTATTGATCCTAGAGATCCCAGCAAGGAATATTGGAGGCATCTGATAACTGTTGCCGATTCCTTGTCTCCTGTCGTAATGTCATGGTTAGACTTGTTTTGCAATGGTAAATTACAATTTGTTTTTGCCGTAGGTAGGACAATTTTTAATGTACTTCCTCATTGGACAGGGTCTATGTATAACTCTGTAGAGTCAGTATCGTCTGTATTTATTGATGACTTAGATGAAGCTTCATGGATTACTAGCATATCGCCAATCAGTAAACAGGGCACCAGGGAAACGTTTACCTTTTCTGTTAGTAACAGCAGTATACTCAGAGAGTACCATGTTTCTGGTGAAGCTTTGAGGAAAATAGACGCAAAAGACTATGCATCGTCAATCATCGGTGTTGCAAACAAAGACAACATCTATGCTATCATTAGCCGTGGTATTGATAACGTTATTCTCATTACAGCTGAAAGTACAGTAAAACAGAGTGGCTTTTTAAGAGCGTCGTCGTCTTTAACTGGTTGTGTACATCCGGTTTGTGTTATCTGGACTGGTGCTTCCTGGCTGGTGATGTTTGTCAATAATGGGGAGGGAAAAGAATGGAAGGTTGTAAGCTGTGGGGAGAGAGGGAACCTCCTAAAGGTCTGTTGTGAAGGGACGTCAAGTAGTGACATGGATATCCCTGTGAGTGTCACTCGACAGCGGCAAACCGGGTTTGTCACTTTTGCAGACAACACTATTAAAAGTTTTGAACATTGAAAATTTTCATTTTGTATCAAGGAAGATGAACTTACCAACTGCAAATAATCCACAACTTATGTTGTTTATATAACTACATGAAGCTGTATAGTAAATCCCCATTTTTAAACCTTGTCCAATGTCTTAATAGGACTTTCTGTAGAAAAATTATCTCCTTTTTCGACAGGATGACGTAGGGAAAAGTTTTTCAAGTTACGTTGAAAACTTGGGAGATGGCTACTGCATAGCTGGACTAACACTCTGAATAAAACACTGAGCACGTATAAGTACATACTGATATTAGGTAAAGTTTGCCCAATAATTGTTCTTTAATTAGTTTACAGGGAGGTTGGATATCCAATGAGTTGTTAATTAGCCCCTTGCCATTCAACAATTATTTTGAACATTTTCCCCCAATTTCAGTATTTTCACTCGAGTGCCTAGGATTGGTATTTTTTATATAACATTCTAAAGGTGTATTTTAGCCAAAATAAAATCTAAGTACAATGTATACACGACTCAAGAAATTTTCGAATAATTAGATTTTGAATTCAGGCTTCTTTTGAATTAGCATTAAATCGATCCCAGGCAACTCAAACTTCAATAGAAGTAACTATATTATGAGGAATACTTCAGGGTGTCCGGTTTTTTTTTAGATGGATAAAGGGGTCTGAATGTAAGGTTTTCACTAATCCAGTATGGCGTAATTGTGAGAAAATTCATCTGCCGATTGAAGAGGTAATATTCAGAAGGAGAATTAGCCATGTAAGAAGTCTTGAGGAATCCCAAGAAACCAAGTTTGTGGCCGCAGCCTAAGATCCCTGGTCGTGGTCTCTCGAGGTCTCATCGAGGCCAACTATTACTTCACGGATAATAATATCCCAACGTTCATCATAATATTGCATTGATGTAGAGCAATTGTTGCAACAAAGCAAAGCAGATGTTTCAGAAGAGAAGCGTTGGGCTGAATACAGCGCAAGCCCATAGGGGAGGTCTAGCACTCTATCGGGAAAGTGGATTTTTGCGAGTACTTTCTTCAAGCTAGTGGTCTCACTCTTCTTTAATTCAGAAAAATTACAGTAACAAGTTTTGCTTCTACTTTAAAGTGTGGGTTGCTCCACCCTACGGTGTAGCCGTCGCATTTCAGTAACTGTTGTATTTTATATAATACACATATTTCATAACGTTATTTCTACAGTTCCACACAGACAACTAGTAGTAGCTTCTGTTTTGGTCTCGTGGTTCAAAATTGATAAACCTTTTAGAATGGGTGAAGAATTAGTACGTACAGCAAGAAGTTCTGCAAGTTCAGCAAGAAGTTTATAATCAACATTTAATAGTGTGTCAGATAGTATTAAGTTCATACTATCCTTTTCCAAGTAATTCACAGAGTACGCCACGCAAACTTGTTTATCTCACTAGATTTATTTATTCCCGCGCCCCCAGCACACCTGGTAGTCTTTCCGGTTTCATGTCAGGTGTTTTGGTGTACGTGACTACTTCCACGTCCCCCATCTCATATTTTGTAGGTGCGGTCACTTTCGCCCTTTACAGTCTCCTCACTGGGCAACCAGGATCATCATATTCATTAATATATATTTTGTGGATGCGTCACAACTTTTGACCAATCAGGGGACTACAGGTAGTTTCTGAAACTTTCCACAACCCTCGTGGCTTAAAAGCACGAAAAGGGCTCCCAACCCGCAAGCTCACACTCATGTTCTAGACTTCTCAGACGAAACATGTAGTCAGCCTTGTACAGAATGAATTTATAATTGATTATCAATGTGGCCGGCATTTTAATTTTTCCTTATTGTGTCTTTGCAACTTTATTTGAGGAGAGAGAGGAATCAATAAACAAGACGAATGGACTGTAATCAAATCAACTGTGTTTTGTTACAATTTGTAAATCAGCAGTGTGTCGGTGTTTCTTATGGAGCTAACCCCCACGTCGACACACCTCACGACTGGCCCCTGCCGCTATTTTACACTTTGAAGTCGGAAGACCAAAACTACCTAACATGATGGAGTCGCGGGAGCTCGAATACCTAATAAGTGAAATAGGCCTAAGTTTTTAACAAGAGTATGATTTTTATTAGGCTTAGGAATTAGAACGATGACTCCCAAATTTGTTCCTCGGACAAGTTTAGGTTAGAATAAGCAGCGTTAAGAGAACTAGTTACTAGACCAACTATGAGGTGCTAAAGATGCTTATAAAACCTGGATTCTTGCCATTCCCTAAAGAAGACAAAGCAAGCCTTCAACCCATTATAAGCGGTGTTCCTCAGGGCTTTATTCTTGGAATCTTACTCTTTATTACGTAAGTAAATGATAGAACCTCTGTGCCCCAAAAAATCCTCAGTAGTAATGTTCGCTGATGACTCCAACATATTTGTCAGACACCAATTTACAAAGCCTTGAGTAAACTGCAATCGATGAACTTGAATTATTTCCTTATTGGTTTGCCTAGAATACACTTGCTCTGAAAACCAGTAAAACAAATTTTATGGTCTTCAACAAGCCTCCTGGCGATAAACATAGTTTCGATATTGTTATTGATAACGTAAATCTACATACTGCTTCCAGTGGTAAATTTTAGGAGTCTTCATTGATTTAAAGCTTACCTGGAATGACCATCTTTCATATCCCTGTTCATAAGTTGCAAAGGGTGTTGGAATAATCGTTAGACTAAACATATCCTCCCTTAAGTTGATCTTCGCTCAATATACTTAACTTTAGTTTAACCCCATCTCTCCTATTACAGACTTTCATGGATTGGCACAAGTAACACATCATTGAATAAGTTAACTGTTCTGCAAAAACCAGCCATTAAACACGTTTGTAGTGCTGCCGTACTTATTCACCCTTGTAGTTTTTCAAGTCACTGAACTAACTAAAATTAAAGCACGTTATCAAAGTAAACATTGCAATATTCACTTATCGTTTCGTAAACAACTTCCTTCTCAAGGATTTTCTCATCTTTTTAGTCAAAACTGATTAGTTTACAGTTACAGTTCATATCAGAAACATCGTCTTTGCCTTCCAGAAAACTAGAGAAAATTTTCTAAGACCAGATTATTATGTTTTTGTGAAAATCTTTGGAATTTCCTTACCAGATGTTGTTTAACAACTAGGCACTCCGTTTACTATTTTAAACATAATTAAACAAGATTTCTTATTAATCAGTACTAAGTGAACATCATACGTGGTGGATTATTACTCTAACTGAAACAACCCCAGCCTTCTGCATTGGATGTTTCTTTTTGAAGTGAGTGAGGTGGGGCAGGAGGTGGGTGGAGATATGAGGGAGGGTTCATCCGTGTAAAACTCGGGGGGTTGGTTGGAAGGGAAGTTAGCTGTATGGGGTCATTTTCTTACGTTTTTTTTTCAAGGTAAACTCATGTATTCTTTTCTCTGTTAAGTTATTATTGTTTGAGGAGAACCCTACGCGACAAGCCCTCTGGATTTTTAAAGTGCTTCCCTTCACAATATCTTGATGTTATGTATTGTCTTCTTTCCTGTACATTGTTTCAATTATTATCAAATATCGTGAAGAACCAAATAAATGAAATGACTGCACAACGATTTGGGTAAAATGAGACCGATTTTTTTCCTCTTGTAAGTCATGGACGGTTCCATGAAATTTGTTTGGGGTTGCAAACACCTAGTCTGTATTTAAGAGGGTTTGGAAGACACCCCTCCCCTGAATCATCAATGGTCGGCTCCAGATGGTAAAGTTGGAGTATGGTTATTACTATGAGTTACAGTGAACTAAATGAAGCCCCATATATGTTTCATAATCTCTTCAAAAACCACCTCAGGCACACTGTCATGAGCTGTCTTTAAAAAGAACCATATCATCCAATCGCTTCCTCATAGGGGAGGAGTAAGAGTAAGGGGAAACTAAACAGTGGCTTGATCCATTTTTTTGAAATGACCTACCTTAAATATTTTGTTGTTTCTTTCATTCTGTAACGATATGCTCTGGCTTTGACAAGAAGCCATAAAATGTTACTTTTTCTACAAATTGTGTTCTTAAAATAACGAACATTTCGACCATGAAGATATTTTAAACGAAGAAATGATAACACTATTTTGGATCTCAGTACCGTTCCGAAACAGAATTATTCAATGGGGAAGGGTTATTTTCCCTAACCCAGAACGACAGTTCATCCCTTATACAAATAGGCCACTAATCGGAAGTCTCACTAGAGCTGAAACAGTATGGTTTAAACTAGAGGCTAATAACTTTTTGCTTATAACGAGCCTTTCGATAGTCATATGATCGCTGGGGGCCAATGAAGCCATTAATGTTGGACAAGCAAAGGAAAACCCTCCTTCTATCAGGATAACAGCACGTTAAGGTTACAGATTACACGCCCGTTGCAGCTTTTTGTAGACAGATACCTATCCTAATCTGGCTAAGTGACACCCGAGTGCCCTTGGTCGTGGATTATAATCAGCACTGCTAATGGGCTGTTTACCTAATGACCTCCGAAAGCTCTGAAGTGTCTACAAGGTTATGGGGATTGAACTCGAGCATTACCGTTACATTCTGTAAAATTTACAGAATTTAGTGACATTACGATGCGCAAAGCTAGTCAGATTTATAGATATCACAAAGAGATCATTTATTTTAGCTCATGTACACTAATGGCAGATCCATTTGTGATGCCCGAGTGTACATAACAGCAAACAAGCAACTCATAAGGAAAAGGAATGTCGTTTTGAAGCATGGGCGTGGGAGCCCAAGTTGATGGGGAGGGGGGCTGTAAGGGCTCGCTCCAAAAATATAACCAAAAATGTCCGCATGCTCTACACGCGCTCAACATGTTAATGTACATATCATAAAGACGTGCATCGGTTATCACACCGAATGCCAATTACAAACAATCATTTGCCGTGTCACAACCCTTTCATACTGGTTGTAATTTTTGGGAAGTCGTTACAGTAGTAATAGTGAAAACAATCAGTAGGGTAACCAGTATTTCTCTTACAGGGTGGGGGTATGCATTATGTGTGTGATTGCCGGCCAAGCGGGAAGGGTTAAAGGGGAGGGGTACCCTTTAAAAATTTTTGAAAAATTAGGTGTCCTTACATTCAATCTGGCGCCATATATGCTAGCTTTGAAGTAATTTGTGTTAGAAAATTTACGTATTTTAGGTCCTAAAAATAAAATCAGCATCAGTGAGGGAGACATGGTCCAATGGCCGCCTAAATACACCACTGACAATAATGATACACGATTAACCATTATTAAACACAGTGGTAAATTAACAACGAACATAGAGGTGTTGGCGCAATTTAAATCAGAACTTCATTGTAACTACCAAAGAAGTTATTAAACTATTGATTTTATTTAGCTACATCATTGCATTATTTGTCTTTCAGTAGGTGCCCAAAAATTCTCAGAATATCGCCCGAATGTTTACAAAAATATTTGGTGGGGGCTGCAGCCCCTGCCTCCTATCTATGTTTCAAGGAACTGAATGAAAGTTTAATCTTCGCATTCAAAAGTTATTCACTTCTGTAAGTTTGACCAAATCAAGACGGGGGAGGGGTCTTACTTATGTAATCCGCCCGGAGTGATACTGTGCAAAAGAAATAAATTCCTCATAGTGCCACATAAGTTTGGTTTATGAGTAAAGACATACTTTACGATGCATGCTACATTGTTGAACCTGTGAGGTGTTGTCCTACACCAGAAGCGGCTTCACGCAGCGTATGTAGCCTAAACCGAATAAATAGTAGATAAAACAGTTTCTGTAACACAGATCAGTTTAAACTGGACATGCTATGTATTGGGTAGATAAAATTATTATCAATTGAATTTCAAGTGTTATTGAACTAACGTTCCTGAATTGCCTCCCCTTTAGGACCAAATAGCCTTGCGGGAAAGAGATTCTCCACCTATGGTGAAAAATATTCTCGCAACTCGGGTAAAATTTCTTGCGAAACACGACTTTTGCCCCTCCGAGTTCCCCTATGCATTGCTGTACTGTAACGAATTTAACACTAACAGGGTGTGCTTTCAAAACTTTTGGTCAAGTTATGTTTGATCAGACCACGAAACATGATCGAATTACAAACTTTCGACATTTAATATTAGTCTTCACACACGACGGGCATGTATGGCTTTAGAAGAGTAATAAGTGACTTTTGCAATCATTGGTGGCCAAGGCTTCAGCGATTTTACCACATAAACGTACCCTTACTCACCCTTTAAAGAAGTTAAAATTTTTAAGACATGAAAGCGCAATAAAACAGATGTCGTGGAACTACTTACAACATATGTTCCCAGCAATGGATAGCAGACATTATTAGCAAAAAAGAAATTTCTTGGTACTCTTTATGCCAACTTGTGATGGCTGCCCTATCACAAACTAGAATCTCCTATTGAAGGAGCTGCATACGAGCCAGAAAATAAATTGAAGTCATGACGACGCAAATATTATTCATATGACCGGTGGTCGAATGACCCAGTCAGTCTAGATTGAATCTTGGAAATTATCCAGAGATACATACTTGAAATTTACGAGGAAATTTTGCAATAGTATGACAACTTCATAAATAATAAACGACATTTGTAAGATACAAGGTACGATTCGTCCAAATTTAAATATGATTTTTTTTAAATAAACCATCTCGAATAACGCATTACTTATTGAAAGACTGAAGACCATGTTTTTCGGGGGGGGGGGTGTCAAGTACCCCCGTGTCCCTATGGCGAACCGCTAATGGTGTAGTTCAAAGATTGTATTTGTTTAAACCACGACTGGAAACAAGCTAGGTATAACACATACATCGTTAGAAAGTCTGTACCATCTCGGCAGTTCTTTATGGCACTATTCAGAGGATGGCTAAAGAATAAGTCATCAGCAACGTAGCCAGGTTCTTCAAATAAAAGCAGCTCTAGAAAATCAACAAGGCGGTAGAAAAGTGTTGGGCGGGGTGGGTACTTTAATCATGAATTGTCTCAACTTAGCTCTACGGTGACTTGGGAGAGAGAAGTCCCCTCCGAGAGTTAAAACCAATCACTAATCAAACAATCTGAATTAATCTTAGGCAACCATCACTTAGACTATATTATTGGCTAAATGAATACGCAAGGCGTTCAACTCAAGTTTTGATATGTAAAGGGAGTACTTTTTCTAAGAATTCTGGTAGAATTGGACTTCGATGTGGGGTTCTCAAGATATTAGCAGTTAATTTTGTCATATTTACAACTCAAAGTGAACTTGAAGCAAGCAAGTGTGACTTCAAAGCCTCACATTAATGAGCAGTATTGGACTTCGATGTGGGGTTCTCAAGATATTAGCAGTTAATTTTGTCATATTTACAACTCAAAGTGAACTTGAAGCAAGCAAGTGTGACTTCAAAGCCTCACATTAATGAGCAGTATTCTGTTTTTCTTTAAACTTCAAAACAAATTTTCTCCTCCCCAATCACATGCTGTGGGAATCTGATTGCATGAGAGGCATGAGAATTTTACAAACTTTACATTCTACGTGATATCAATAAAGATATCAAAGTCAGTGCAACAGACTGGAAAAGCAAAAGAAACAAAGCATTTCTCATCAATGTGAAGAAGTGACACAACCCCTGTCTGCCTCAAGTTCACTTCGGGTCACAAATGTAGTAACTTCATTTCCTGATATCTCAACTACTAAATGTTCGAAAGTTTCCCCAAATTGGGTAGATTTAGTTCCTTTTTTACGTATAACAAGGCAACAATGTTGCCGAAGCTCAGCTTTTCCTGTTGACCTAAAAGTCTGCAGTCAATATTTTGGTTGGGTCTGTAACTCATGTTGTTCATAGGCCCTACGTACGTTAGAAAACAAAGAGATAAATATCAATGTAATGAAATATGTATTGAACTCCTGAAGTCTCTGAAAGACTAAATCTGGTACACAAAGTTAACTGTATATACTGCACAGATTAAGTATACAAATAATGAATGTTTATGAGTGTGCTGTTGTTTTCCTTAATTAGACCCAGATAGTAACTTCTGATAAACAAATGGTTAAAGGTCTTAAAAGCGATATTTTGCCCCAAAGATATTCCTTCAACTTGTCCAGGGACAAAGGTTCAAATGCGTGTTGCAACTATGATTTGGGAAAGTCAAAACTGCTCAATTGCTCAATATAAAGGGATAATTTCTAAATTAAATTCTTTACGCGCCTAATTCTGAGTACTCTTTAGTCCCGTTTTCCCTACGAAATAAATTAACTGCATAACATTTTTATGATTGGGATTTACCAGGTACAAATCGAAAGCTTTCAGCTGAGCTAAAAATTATTTATTTGCTTAACCCTTCCTTTAAGTAAAAGGCCTCCAAACTAGACCAAAGATATAAGAGAGTACAGAAACCCCTCACCAGGGGCAACGAGGCTGACGACAGGCTTGGATAAAGGCTGCTCATATTTCAATGGTCAGAGAAACGATGACTTCGAAAAGGTTTCAAACTGATGAAAAGGAAGGCAAAATTCTGTAACACCAAACTAGTTATAAAAATGTTCAAAACATTGCTACCATGCACGCCGAACATTGCAAGCACAACTGTTTAAAACGGTTGTCCATATAAATCAATGTTGATGTTTGATTAGTTTCTACTTTTTTTTTGTAACTGAAAATGAGGGTAGAAACCGTGTTGAGCTAACGCCTCCATGGTGTCACTAATGCTGTGCAGATGATTCTCAGTGTTTTAACCGAGCCTTCCGAAGATCATTTTTATTCGGTTAAATTAACTACATTTTTAATTGATCGTAATTGCGTGATTGTTTATGCATGTCATTATTCAGGAAGCCATGTTACTTGGCAAAAAACCTGGCAGGAAGTCTTCCAAACGGACCATGTTCACTTTCCTCCGGTGTCCACCAGTGGTACGTAAAAAGTAGATCTATCAAGTCTGTTGAGTGGTAATCAGTGATTATAATTGTGTGAGCTACGAGCTACAAGATCGAATTAATGAGACTCACAAGTCGAACTGTGATTATCATTTTTAATCCCGAGATTGGTTAATTTTGAAAAGAACCCAGGAACAAACGCAACAGTAATACAGTTTTTATATCAAGGGTGGAACTAAGTGGTTGCTAGAGTCCTTTGCCTTCTCTTGGGGGAAGGTTGCCCCCCATTCTTTTGGGGTATTTGCCAGTTTTGATAGTATATTTTCCCAATGAAAGCATCCGTTCGGACGATGTATTTTATTTCACTCTAAAAGAGAGCAGATTTTTCAACAGAAGTCCAAAATTTTTGAATTTTTCTCAGGAGAGTCACCTTTTTTCATATCTGCTGTGCAATTTCATTCAAAGACAACACTGTAATAACACCTGGGTCATTTTGCGTGTCCCATCCCATGGGTCACGGGCATATTACCCAACGTTGGGTTGTTTTTGGTGAGATAATACGCAAGCTTGTCATCATATTGCGAAATACTCTGTTGAGTCATTCCAATTACAGCCTAGAGCCGCTAGCTAAGCCCAAGCCAGACGAACCAACCAACCGCATCAGTTTTGAAGAAAGTGAAACGTTAGGAAGAAAATTTGGCAGAATTTTGCACAATTACCTTCTTTTACGGTCCTTGGAACAATACGACAGTCACGAAGATCTCACAGCAGTATTACAAGACGGGTAAATGAAAATACTTTCGGGTTCTTGCATAAAATGGGTGTTCAACTGTTACGCAGTGGGCGTCTGGGCTCAGGCCTAAGCTTAGGCTGATAACAGTGATGTGCATGCTAGCTTGCACATCATTGCCATTTACAGAGAAAGCCTAACGAGTATAACGTTGAGCTATATGCCCATCCTACATTTTTACATAGCCTAGACCTAGTCTTAGGCCTTAATGTCAAAAAGCATAACATAGGCCCAAAGCCGAAAGAGATCCCTGAAAAAGGAAAGCGAAGTTTGCAGAATGGTAGAACTAAACTTAAATTCACAAATTTTGCTGGTACCATAAGTCAGGCATGTACTGTAAAAAGCTCTTGGGTAAAGTCAACCCCAAGCCAACTCGACCCTGAGCCCAACTCAGTCTCCAGACAACTTGGCCCCGGGACAAGTCTGTACCAAACCAGCTTGACCCCAACCAACTTGGCCCCAAATCCACTTGGCCCCAAGCCGAGTCGGCCCTGTGCAGACCATCTCGGCCCTATAAAGCCACGTTGGCTACAACTTACAAGTACTAAGATTTGCCTGTCTACTTCTATTCACTTGTATGTATTAAGATATTTTTAAGGCAAGTTTTAAAAGGCCAGTTGTACACTCCAAATACATTTGAAAATGTTACAGTAGTCATACAGGTTTTTTAAGATGATTTATTGGTAACATTACCATCAGTAGATGTTAATTATTAGAGATACACCCCCAAACATTAATGTGGTTTTCCTTTATTTCATTATACCGTGAGTGCAAGCTCTTCTAAACATGGAAAGCTACTTGTACTCTGTTGAATGATGTGAACTTTCTAGTATCTTATAGCTACCTCCAGAAACATATTTTTTTTAATAGTATGTAGGCATACTGTGATTATTATCGCTCATCATCTTTGCATACGGTGTATATTTGGGGTACACGAAATTACTTGACATGAAATTCGTAATGGTAGCCATTTTTGTTCTGTAACACAGTTTGATTTTGCTGATAGTACTGTAGGCCAGGATTCAGTGAAGTCGACTTTTGTTTACTGTTTTTTATTTTTATTAAAAAGAAGCCTCCATAAATAATCATTTAATTAGGCATTGATTTTCTCTTCTCTTCGGCTACCACCTTCGTCACCTAATTAGTGAAATTGTTTTGTCAAAATAAACAATTTTTATCATTGCACTTTTCTGGGAGAGATTATCAGATTCTGAAATGAGACTGCATTAAACACCTCTTTCATCCAAAGAATATGGCACTGCTTATTTTCAGTCTTAAAGAAATTCAAGCACTCAGTATTTTTCTATTCTGTTATGATCAGATTTCAATATCTCTAGGTCACAAATTGAGAATAAATTTGATATCTCGATTCAGTTTCAGATTGATCAAGACTTCAGACTCCAGTTTCCTCTAGTTTTAAATTTGGATTCTGTCTCTCCAGCTCTCATTTACAAAAGTTTAAGACCATGTGGATTGGGGAGTAAAGTTGGTGTTGGTGGACATGATAAAGTTACTGTTCATGTATGTTGTGAAGGTCAATCTCAAGTTTACCAACCATTTTATATTCCCAAGTAGCCAATATTAGACCAAAGCCACATGCTGGACAATTAAACTTGATCTCTTCCAAATTATGTGCATCAAATATGTTGAATATACTTTTACCTTTAGATTCAGTCCATGACTCCATGATGTCTATACATGGCTTGTTGGAAATTTTTCTAGGACTATAAGTGCAAACACATACACATAGTACGTCCAAGAAAAGTTTTTCAAATGCAGTGTATGTATAAGTACTTTTTCAAAACGTTTTAGAAACTTTTTGGACGTTTTCATGACCTTTTGGACGTTTTCAAATGCCCTGTGCATGCAGCGTTCTTACTTCCATTCAGATCTTGTCATAACTACCCAATGTAGTTGTTAATTGTTTGCAAAAAAATGATCATGAATTTTGCACATGAGTAATACAGTAATAGCCTAATACCTGCACATTCTTATGTAGTGGAAACTTACCTGTGGATTGTTTTGCAGGATTAAAGGGACCACAATATGTGAAATGTGATTATCACTTGTTTATTTATGTTACAAGTTGAGGTTGAATTTGTGATATGCATTCCTCACTTTCCAGTGTTCATCTTGCATTTCTGTTTGGTCAACTAGTTTAGATATAATTGAAATTGCTCAATGTAATAGTTTACATGATTTGTGAAACTTACAAATTTTGTGATATTTTACCATACTGATTGAGCAATGGTGCAAGAATATTGCTTAGAAAGAGCTTAAAGAATATTGAGACCTACTCATGTAAAATGGACAGAAGTAACTTAATCTACTTTTATCTATTTGCAACAAGAGTTTAATGGTGTGCTGTTAATGTTCAGTATAAAAAGAAAGATTTGAAGCATGTTTTTTTCTACACATATTTCATCCATTGCACCATCTACAATAATCTTAACGGGAATAAAAGCTTCTTTGGGATAATTAAAGTTGAAGGTACTTGGTTATTAAGTGACCTGTTATTAGAAGTATAAAACTTTAATTTGATAAGCAATAAAACATTTTTTACAGTTACTCATACCATAAGTTATGCTGTGACATCAAGTGAAGCCATTGGCTGTAGACACTTTTTTTGTCAGAAATGATGGAAATTCCCTAGACTTGGTTAAAAGCCATGTGGTTTGCAAGGTTTTGATATGAGTTGTTACTTGATTGGAACTACATGAATTTATACACTTCAAAGACATCTGGCTATCGGAACTTGTTCCACTAGGAAATGTTTTAAACTTGATGTAATTGAGGCTAAAAATAAGTGCTTTTTTCTCTGAAAAAAATGCCTACAAGTCTACACATTTTCTTTTTACAGGTGGGAACCAAATTCCCTCAACATATTGCAGAAATTTGCAGAATAAGACACAGCCATTTGCACTTGTTCTTCACAAACCAACCATTAGAATTCAACCATTAACCACAGTTGAGCAAGCAGGGCACTCCTCAGTCAGCTGCAGTAGATATTCAAATTGAAGTGTTGTCACCCCTTTACATCTCGTTTTATATTGAACTATTCTTAAACCCAGTCAGTGTTTCGAAAGGTGGGAATTAATCCATCAATGTGTTTATTTGTAGCCACAAGAATGAAAAAGGTTTGACTTCCACTTCATGGGATTATTCTATGCATATCTCACAGTGACTTTATAATACTTAGTTGCAATATGATATTTCAAGTAGGCAAACTGTCAGGCCTCATACTTGGTTATAGGTTACTCAATATTGAGGGAAATGGTGCATTGCTTTTGTAGATCTTTAAATGTCCATCCTCGTAGAGCTCTTTGGAGGTCCAATTCTGAAAATGTTTGCATGACATTTTGAGATACTAGCTAGTAGGAAGAGTGAATACTTTTGGTAGTTGTGTTTAGAAACATTTTAGTCTGTAGAGAAACAATCTATTGCATGCGAATCCATCTTACCTCAACTTTGTAAGAAATAAGCCTTTGTTAGTAAATAAACATTGCTTTGAAATTTGGCTATAGAGGATTATTTTTTCCAGTACCGATAATCCATGAGGGTTGTAAAATTGTATTTTTTACATCTTGAACAGACAGACTTGGTACATGGATGCAGTTTTCCGTTAAGCCAGTGCTTTAAGAGCTTACAGGCAACTGTGAAAAAGTATTGTTTAGTGCAAATCAATGTGACTTTAAAAAAAAAAAATGTCATCTGTTAATAATCGTAGCTTATACCTTAAATGAAATGCCAGACATAAAGAAAAACTGTTGAGTTTGTACCATATGAATGAAAAAATGTGAACACTTACAAATTTCAGTTTTCATTGACAAAGTAAATTTCATTTCTTTGAATGGAAGGATATTCTTTTTTTCTAGAATTTTATGTGACAATTTATACTTTGTGATATGCCCGAAGTTTAAAATATTTTAGAAAGATACAGTGTAAATTTTTAAATAAAGAATACAGAAATTGATGAATTACAAGTAAAAGGTTGGTTAGAAATATTTGTCATCAAATTAGTCAGGTCATCATGCATTATGCCACATATTTCTTATGCTAATAATGACTGCCTTTTGCCCTTAAAGGATATTCTGCATTACTAACTCCAAATTGGGTATCACAAATTTCTGATATCTTTAAGCAACAGGAGGGTGTAGTAAGTTATACCACCTACTATAAATTTTATATCCCTTCACTTAATGTAAAACAAAATGCAAATGCACCAAGCATTGAAATGAATGAAGCTTAATTAAATACACAGGGCAAATTTACATGCAGCATACAACTCGGAAATTTCCATGATATGCTTTTGGGAAACAAATTGCACTGTAAGGTTTTAAATAAAATCTTTCTTTGAAAAATCATATTTTTATTCTCTCTATATCAGTCTTTTCAAAAAGTGAAGTTTTTTTTTTTTGCAGACAACAATTTGGTTTTGACCCAGACAATGGAGTCATTTCCTTGACCCAACTTTGACCCAGCTGCCTGGGCAGTGGAAATTTGACCCAGGTGCTGGTCATTACCTGGGTCAAGAAGACCTGGATTATGATAGCCTGGGTCAAAATAATGATCCAACCATGAGTCATATAGAGTTGACCCAGATGTTGGGTCAAGTTGACCCAAAGTTGGGCTGGTGGGAATTTGACCCATGACTGGGTCAGTTTTGGGTCAAAAAATGACCCAGCAGTTTTTACAGTGAACCACATATTTTCGGAGCTCAAAGCTGAAATGTTTTCCTTTCGCGTCTTCACAGCAAGCTATCTCTTTGTCGGGGTTTTGAGTTGCTTGCTCTTTGTCGAGGAAGTCCTAACCCTCTTGCATCTTGTATCGTGAAGAAATAGCCTTCCCTTTGAGCTATTGTATCACCATTCTACCAAATATGGTTAAGTTTGTTTTTCTTTTTGACATTTCGTTCAGTTTTTCTTTATTTCAGATCCAACTACCGTCAAGAAAATGTACACAGGAGACTTGGAGTTTGAAAAAAGAAACATTCTTCAAACCTTATTTGGAATAATCCCCAAACAATTCAAATAACAAGTTG
Organism: Holothuria leucospilota; assembly: GCA_029531755.1. Lineage (NCBI taxonomy): Eukaryota > Metazoa > Echinodermata > Holothuroidea > Aspidochirotida > Holothuriidae > Holothuria > Holothuria leucospilota. Next base: position 91,465,191 of record CM055961.1, read on the forward strand.
TCAAGTTTGGTCGTGCATAAAATTTGCCATGGGAAAATATTTTCCCAACAATTTCTTCTTTGCTTCTACTGAGAATCGATGAGTTGACCAATCGTTACCGTCGTCAGGTGGTTGGGGCTATCCATACAGTTGTGTCCAACAGAGTTAGAGATAGGTAGGAGGTACGCTATCTGACATTACACTCAGTTGGTGAACCTTACAGATGTTTAGAGAAGACCTGAAATTATCATTTGTGAATTCATGAGAACGATTTGTTTGAATTTTAACTTGCGGGAGTGAATACTTCTGAACTTGGTTCTTATGACCTAGCTAGACCGGTTCTGGGGTCTCGCTTGTGTTTGATATGGCAGCAAATTCATATAGTAAACCGTTGTTTGTGACATGGATTTAAACCTTCTGAATTGCTTACAGCAGAGATTTATTACTTGGAATAACAACTCCCTGCTATCAACTTTGAATAATGAAGCAATCTTTTAGATTTCCCCATCTCGTTGACATGATGGGACTGTCAAACTAGTAATGTACACAATAGCAGGCCAGTGCTATTAGCAAATTTGCCTCAAGTCACTCAGAATAGGAGATTTTGCTATTCATGGTGAGCCATATGATTGATGGCGCTGTTATCTTTCCTCCCTGTGAGTGAATCTCATAAGCAGTTTGGTGAGAAACAATGCATTCAATTTAGCAGTAAGGAGCGAATTTATTTCCTTTATTATGCTTTTGAGGCGTGAAGGGATTTTGCTAAATACTATATAACTCGGAGTGTTGCCTTGTATGCCAATATTCCCTTACAGCTCTCAAACGTTGGTGTAACAAGGTAATCTTGTAGATTTTAGCCTTCTTGTCGGCATACGAATTTGTTGAGAAACTAGTTTAGATAATTGCAGACCATCCATGACAGCGCAGTTAAATGCTTCTACTTTCTTAGTTGAAAGGGTTCCTTGCTTGTATTAATCCAGGAAGCGGTTGGCACTGTAAGTGTTATAATTTTCAACGTTAGTGATTGCTCATAAGCAGTCAAAGTAAAAAAAAAAAAAAACAACTTGCATTTGATTTTGCATATAGTAGCAAATTTTCTTTTTAACACTTTTTTTTGGAGATGCGAGAGGATCGGCACGCAAAGATTCTGGGTGTTGTTTTGTGTGCCATAACCCTTTATATCACATAATTATCTCATTTGATATTTTTCTATCAATATGAGTGTTTTGGCTGAAGGGGCGGATACCATGTGGCGTAGCTTTACGGGGCAGGGTAAAATGAAAAATTCGGAAATTTACAATAAAGTATTCAATCTTAGAAGGCGACAAGTCGCCACGACAGTTTACCTGTTTTTGCTTTCAAGAAGACAATTTCTCTAAAAAGAACCCAAAATTTCGCTCGCTGTAGAGTCACTTCAGTTTCTTCCTTTTTTCTATTCCACAAAGCTAGATAGCACAAGTCCTGTCCACCTTACTAAGTAACACGTAGACAGAGTACAGAGTTTATGCGGAGGTCGTAAATTTCATCCCATATTGTAAAGCCTAGTTGCTGTATTTCTCTTGTGTGTGTCATGCGTACGGTCAGTTGGTGAGCGCGACTCACGGAGCAAAGTTTGGCTATTTCATCGGGTAGTCTAGGTATGTTTGTTATCCCAGACAGAGTCTACCGCCTCTACAGTTTTTCGTTTCTTTTCTTTATCATTACATATGGTTTTCTTGTAAGCCTACCAAAAATTTTGGCGCGCTCCTCGCGCTTTGCAATTTCACGATTCAGATTCAAAAGAACACTATCAGTGCACAACTCGGCTCTTGAAGTATTAAGTGACATTATGCAAAATAAGCAATGGTGGCCGAGGCACATTTTGCATAATGTCACTTATATGTTTGCTATGTTTTATTTATAATCCGTATGTTTGTAACCTACATTGCAAAATGCAGAACGTTCTCTAATATAATAATGCTCACACTTTAAAAAATAACGGAAAATTTAGGTGCTTGCCCCCCCCCCCCTTCTTCTCCGGAATAAAGTCTAGCTACGCCACTGGTGGATATTCCTCCTTTTAATTTAAGTTATGGCAATTAAGCGACTACATATAGTCTACACTTTTCTTCAAAGGCTATGAGATATTGTAAGTTCTTTAAATGATATTTATAGACTAAATGTTTCTAAGTGTTTGAGACAAAGGGTAGCAGACTCCATATTTCATAATCGTTGCAGGCTAATAACCAGTAGGGATGTATCCAATACATAAAGGTACTAAACTTTCATCTACTGCAAACATTGACGAATTCTTCAGAGGAGGACCTACAATTACACGTGTCTGTTTTAAGTTACACTCTTTTTCTTCTTTTGATAGTGATGGTTTAAACTTGCGTAGACCGAATTTGCGTCGGCGTAATTGCGCAGACCGAACTTTGGGATCAAAAGTGCAATGTAATCCTAGGTTAAGTTACAATTTAAATTTAGGTCTGTTTTAATGCTGCTCAGGCAAAACCGTTTCAAACCATAGAAGGGTTGAACCTTTCAGCTTTTAGATTTTGGCATTTGGCAGGTATTTCTGACTCGACGCCAAGACGGCTGGGGCTGTACCCCCTTTAGAGAACCATAAAACAAATAAATGCAACCACTAACGATTTGGTTTGGAAAATAGGTGAATGTTTTAAATGAATGACTACAAGTTAGGCAGAACTGTCCAAGCAGGCACGTAGCCAGGCCGGGGCACGGAGGGGCCATGCCCCCCCCCCCCCGTGCGAATCACTGTGGCGCCCTATACGGAAAATCGATCGAAAATAAAATTTTAGTACACTGCATGTAAACGGTTGCCCTGGTGTGGCACCAGGCGATATTTGACCAAAAAATGATCACAAAAGGAGTTGAATAATGAACGTATTTTGGTGTCTGTGACATTTTTATTCTAAAATTACAAAATTTTCGCGCGCTACGCTCGCTTTCATCCCCAGTTACATGGGGCTTTAAGCCCCATTCAGATATTTGGGCTTAATTTATAAAGCTACAGGTTCCACAATTAGGCTATTGTTCTTTCGTGAAGGCTCGATTCCCAGAAAACACCAAATTGCATCTATGTGAAGTTCTATCCTCTTTCTTAATTTCTTAATTCAAACTCATCATGACAAACATTTTTTTGTAAGAAACGTTAAGTGTCTCAATGTCCAGGGGGCATCCCCCGCGACCAGCCGCCCGGTTGACATCAAAGTTAAAAGATGCAGAGTAGCTTACATTACACAGCATTCGCAGAGAATGTTCTGGTTACACATTATGGTCTTGTATGCCCATTAGGATATGACCTTAATCAATAAACTAGGTTTGTGTCTGCACAAGGAGGGGCTCAAGACAGTTTTGGAAGGAGTAACTTAGTCGGGTGAATTGGAACTATCTAGGACGAGGAGGGACAGATTCTTCCATAGAAACCCAAATTTTCTAACATTCCTTAATAAGATCGAACCAAACATTTTCAATTTTTCTTCAACAGAACTCCAAATTTTTCGCCGCGCGCCCAAAATTTCGCGTTCGACATCCTTTCTGTAACCCATTGCTTCTGACGGGGCTTGTGGCTGCTGGACCCCTTATGGGAGCTTGGTACCTTCGTCGGGTTTATTTTTCCACCCCCCTTGCTGAGTCTGTATGCAGGTTTTACTGTGGTAAATAATTTTCCTGCAAAATTTGGGCGCGCTTCGAACGCAATTCTCACAAGCGAAGAAGTTATATTACCCGTGAACATTAGCACAAAACTTCAAGTGAACTATTCTAGCCAAAGCTAGGTGAAGGCTTAAACTTAGATGCCGGACATCAAGGGGCTTTCATGTAGTAATCTAGTACCTTGAGTAACATTCGTAACGAGACGACTACATGGTCTGAAGCAGTGACGTAGCTAGATATTTGTCGTGGGGGGCAAAAGCCAAAAATTCCGACAGATTACTATCTTGATAGTTGTGCGATTCAAAATTCTGGGGACCTTTTTTCTTTTTTGCTTTCCCAGCAATTTTGAGGCCAACTTTTGATTTTCACGTTGACACGTTGACATATCGATGTGTAAGTCTGCTTAAAAACATAAGAAGTGTTGTAAGTGTTTCAAATGAATTGTTCTTATTTAGTTTTTATTTATTTCCGAAGAAACTAGAATTTTCCGACAGAGACCTTCGAAGGCTTTGTGGGGAGGGGGGGGGACCGCCCCCTGGCCCCCCTCTAGCTACGCCACTGGTTTAAAGCTAAATTTACTCGTACCACAATTTTTTTTTAAAAATTTTACTTTTTCTGTTAAATGCAAAATTTCGTTCGAAGTAGAAATACGATAATGACCATCTGAGATGTGAATTTTGAAGAGGTTAGGTGGGCTCACACTGTCATTCAAAGTCCTGCTCAAAGCCCCATGCTAAAGTTCCAAGTTTGTTAATTCACCAGACATTAGGGAAATTTCCCTCTGGGTCCTAACACAATCATACTGGGCCACACCAAGCCTGCCTAACGGCTGTTCGCAAAGTAGTCAACTCCTCACCTTCGCATGCTAAGCTGAAAAAGCATTATCGTGATTATTGTCTTGTTTCCTTCACTTTTGGAGACTTTCCAAGTCTCTTTATTGCAAAAGGGGGAGAAAATTTCCATCAGAAAAGTGATATTTTTGCGCGCTTCGCGCGTGTGTGCACACGTAAAACCTACACCTTTAAGTTATCTATGGCAAGCTTGAGATACCATCTCTTGTGGCTCCCGCAAACTGTTATCATATGGTGGTTCTACTGACTACAAATATAATTTTCGGTGCCCCTCTATGCGGTGTCGGTGCTCCCCTATATCAGAATTCCTGGCTACGGGCCTGTGTCCAAGTCTTCGGAACTGGTAATACAGTTTAAAATATCTTACCTCAGTCCTTAGAAATAGTTTGCTTCTTGGAAATTGCTCCTTCTGCATTTTGCATGTCTACTTGCGTGCACCTTGTCCCACAATTCGTTGCCATTGTTTGTACACCACTAAGAGTATGGACTCCGCAACCATGCAGTTAATGTGTCCTATCAGCGTCGTTGGTGTTCTACTTTCGAAAGCAGAGAATGGTATCCGGTTGAACTGGATTAAAAGCAGGGGCGCAAGTCTCTCTTTGAGAGTGAGGGGGCGAAAACGAATATGGTGTACGCGTGGATTTGAAACTGTGCACGCGTAGCGTGCACCGCGAGCGCGAAGCGCGAAGCCCTCGTGGGTGGGGTCCAGGGGCCTACCTTAGGGTCCCTGGTGGGGGTTCAGGGACAAAGCCCCGGTGGGGGTCTTCGCCCCGGGAAGCTCCTTGGTTTTAGTATTTCAGAAGCTGCAGAAAGATTATTTCGAACGGAAGTTTTTTAGTGTAAAGGCTCCTGGGTTTAGAACATTTTACACTTGTCAAAAGGGTTAGTTAGGGCACAAAGTTAAATAATACTACTCATGTGCTTCACGAAACGGGGCACAAAATGCAGAGATAGATCGCTTTCACAGGCTTACGGGAAGACATTTCACAAGGAGGGTGGAGGGTGTTTGCCCTGAAAATTTTTGCAAATTGCCCTGATTTCCCCTTTTATCACGATGGCACTCAGGACGGGTATGGATGAGTCCCCCCCCCCCCCAAAAAAAAAAAAACTATAAAGAAAGATATTATTTGGGGAGATGTTATTTCGTTGTGCAACTAATAAGCATTTTGCCCTGTTGGCAAACTCCGCTGCCGGCCGTACTGCCCACTGCACTACCCCCTTGCCCTGAAAATACAAGTGTCAGTGCCCTGAAATAAGCAATTTCCCTGCCCCGGGAGGGCTGCAGCCCCCAGACCCCCCGCCTCGTACGCCTATGATCGCTCTGGCCTAGATTAGGAAACGAAGTAAAGATATAACTAAGACATGTCTTAAGTGTTTTCGACTGAAAATTGATTCGTCTGCGCCGGGTTTCAGCTTCAGATGATATTCCAAACGGCCTTGGTCAACAGACATTCAAATACTATGTCACCCATAGCCTATAATTGCATTGTTGTCATGTGCTGTTATCAAAGGGATGTCAAAAGTGACCAAGCGGGAAAAAATGAGTATTGCTATTCACATTTTTGGAGGGCCAAATTAGGGTTTGGCCCCCACTTTTTCACTTGAGGGGCAAAGGCCCCCTTGCCACTGGGATTTGCGCCCTGATTAAAAGGAAAAGATTTTAAAAAGAAACTTTTTTGTGCTTAGACTAAATCTACGGCGTAACTGATGTCAACATCAAATCGTATTCCATTTTTTTCACGTGACCCCAAACTTTTGCTGTTCCCTCGTTAGCCTCCATGAAATTTTAGTTAATAAAAAAATTACAAACAAATACACCGTACATGCATATCTCGATATAAATAGGAGGACCCACTGTCACTTTATCAGTCAAACGTGCAGCTAAAATTTCACAAAATGTTCAAAAGCTACGATGTTGCAGCTACCGTTTCACAGCTATCGTTTCAATACCTTTTGTCAACAGCTATGGGCTACTGCGATCGTGAGTCCTATCCCTCCAATACAATTCTTACACCGGTTTTCTTTGAATCACATTTTATATTCGAAAAATGTAAAATTTGCGATTTTCGTTCGACTTGCCTCTTTCAGGGAGTATAAATAAATTTATGGATAATTAAATGGCCTCAGCCACATCTGCTAACGCGTCGTGCCCCCAGCATTATTCTCCTGAACCCCCGACGAGGCGCAGTCAAGCAGCACATCGGGGATTACTAAGTGGTAATGCCTCAGAAAGAAATAAGGAATTTTCACGAGACTTTGATGGATACTCAATTCCAGAATTTTCTAGTCACTCCGCGCGTGCACCCAGTGATAGTCTCAGCCGGCACGAGCCACTCTTTTTCACTCATTGCAGCTGAAGAAAATGCAGCAAATATATCTGTCATAAGTATGTTTTTAAGGCACCTCAATCCCATTGGACCTTATTCAAGGACTTCGTTTTCCAAATTTTCCCTGGACCGTATCCGTAGATTCACCTTCGATGCACTAATCAGAATGGTTCCCCTCAGTGGCATACCTGAACGGTATGTGTCTCAACATGGATTCGTATTCGGCTTCACACCCTCCCCCCTCCCCATTATGAAATAAGGCGGGTAAGGCAAACGCAAATAGCTGGTCTGTTTTAGTGCGCAATTTATGCCGTTAGTCTAATGTTTTATCCTAATGGTCACAATCCATACATACCCCGGTGTTCAAGGACACCCAATGGAGTGTTGTCCCTTGACCCCGCCAGGGGCTTTACAGTTGACCCCTGTGGCCCAACGCTTTACAGGGGAATTTAGCGTGTCACCCATGGACTCACTGAATACAGAGTACAAGGACAATACGCAAAGTAGGAGTGATCTTGTTACTTTTTTATATCACATTTGGCACATACAAAGCTGTCAAATTAGTAGCAAGCTTAGCTGTGTGAACCAAGTCCCTCTTAGTTTTACTGGGTTTCCAAAAGTCATATTTTGGCAAAAAGGACCCATTAAAAAAAAAACAACTTCAATAGTACTTTGGGCAAAACGTGAGGATGTGACCCCGCCCCAAAACGGTGAAATTGGACAGATTTTTTGTCAGCTTTATTTGTTTGTTTGTTTGTTTGTTTCTTTGTTTCTTTCTTTCTTTGTTTTAATGATCCTCCCTTAAGGGAACTCGGCAACCCTCCCGTCGGGGAGTATTACGCCATGATGGCAATGTAAGTTTCGTGAGACAAACTTACTGTTTAACTTCTATGATTAAGGGATAGCAGACAGCAAACTACAGCCCAGAAACTAGACGACAATTTTATGTCCGAGCTAGGATTTGAACAAACGACCTCATGACTGAAAGTCGCGGGTCATAACCACTGCACCTCTTGATCACTTGCTATTTAAGTGTTGAATGAAGGCTGATGAGTTTAGGATGACAGAGGTATGATGTTTTTGTCGAATTCGACACCGTGTCTATGGAAGGGCTAATATTCACTTCAGGCTATTCAGCCTATTCATTTCCTGGCCTTCAGGTGTCTATTCACCTCAGTTTTAGGTAGCCTTTCATAAAACTCTCCCAAATGTTGGTACACCATGGGTGTTTGCACTTTGTGCATGGTACCGTGGTATCTTTGGAATCAATGTAATTGACTGCAGCCGTCTAGGCATGGGGCTATTAGTCTGGGTAAGTAAGCTGTCAATTTTGTACCCGTTGTTTGTGACAAACATTCAGTTCTACTGGCGAAACTATTAGGTTACCTAATTCATGAGGCTGGCAAGAAAGGATGTGTCGATGGTAAAGACTCATTACATCACCGTAAACATAAATTCGTTGATATAATGGAGTAGGGGTGTGACGAAACAAAGGTATCTTAAAATAATCAATTGATGACTGTAGCATTGTTAATGATGTTTCAGAGGAAAAGGTGGTCACATACTCCCAGTAACCCTTTTGTTTACTTTTCGTGTGAAATGAAAATAGTTTCCTTTAGTTGTCCCGTTTGGGCTTTGCTCGGTTTTTGTTGTTTTTCGTTGCCAAGAACGTAAAAGGCAGACATCTCAATACCCCCGTGTTATAGGGCCGAGGCGAACGGTAACAACAACCATTGAACTGGAGCCTTTTGATTACCAGGGCTTGTGTACCCTTACTCCAAATCCATATATGGATTGATATCTGGATATATCTGGCTAAATACAACCTTTATATGGCCATATCAAGCCAGATGTACAACCAGATTTAGGTGCCTTGATACATTATATCAAGTTTTATATGGCCATATCAAGCCAGATATAACTTGATACAATGCAATTCCAGATATGCAAATAAGTTTTATATGGCCATATCAAGCCACATATAACTTGATGAAACGCCTTTCCAGATATGCAAATAAAGTTTTATATGGCCACATCAAGCCAGATAAAATTGATGAAATGCCTTTCCCATATCAAGCCAGATATAACTTGATGAAACGCCTTTCCAGATATGCAAATAAAGTTTTGTATGGCCACATCAAGCCAGATAAAATTGATGAAATGTCTTTCCGGATATGCAAGTAAAGTTTTGTTTGGCCATATCAAGCCACATATAAATTGATGAAATGTCTTTCCAGATATGTAAATACAGTTTTATATGGCAATATCAAGCCAGATATAATTTGATTCAATGCCAGCCCAGATATGCAAATAAAGTTTTATATGGCCATATCAAGCCAGATATAACTAGATGAAATGCCAGTCCAGATATGCAAATAAAGTTTTATATGGCCATATCAAGCCAGATAAAATTGATGAAATGCCTTTCCAGATATGTGAATACAGTTTTATATGGCCATATCAAGCCAGATATAATTTGATTCAATGCCAGCCCAGATATGCAAATAATGTTTTATATGGCCATATCAAGCAAAATATAACTTGATGAAATGCCAGTCCAGATATGCAAATACAGTTTTATATGGCCATATCAAGCCAGATATAACTTGATGAAATGCCAGTCCAGATATGCAAATAAACTTTTATATGGCCATATCAAGCCAGATATAAATTGATGAAATGTCTTTCCAAATATGTGAATACAGTTTTATATGGCCATACCAAGCCAGATATAAATTGATATGCTAGATATGCAAATGGGCATTTTGTTAGTTTGTTTTATTTTTTATTTGATTTGATTCTTGGATGCTTGTTACAAATTAAGACATTGTTTGGATACAGCATCACCTTCCCAGACATTGCAGTTACTTAGTCTCTACACTTTTGTTAATTCCGCAGTATACTAAGTGAACTTATACAAATGATTTGCATATTTGGGCGGAGCTTGTATCTAAACCTTTATTTTTCATGATTTAGGAAGTTGAAAGTGAATTATGTACTATGCAGTAAACAAAATTAAGAGTAAAATACGTAATAAAGTTTAAAATAAGAAGCCCATATCACTGTTATTACATAAAATAAGAAATTTTAAGGCATTTTTCTGTTCAATATTATGAAATAAGTTTAATTTATGTACTTAAGTCAATTCAACCCAATACTTACATTAAATTCTTCATGGAGCTCTTAAACATTTTCTGCTGGTGTTCATTGTCATCACGACGGCGGAGCTCTCAGGTGGGACCTGTTCTATTCAGCCAGTCTAGAACGGGACCACTGTCGGGTGGTGTCAGTTAGGTCAAAGATTGTCCCTTGGGGACGTTGTTACTCCTTCAGGGAGCAGAACTCCTTCGGGAGTATTGTTTGGTTTTCGCCCCTGGCTCTTCGCCAGAGAGTAAGGGGACTTTTGGAAAAAAAATCTGGTGTTCAATGTCTCCATGAGGAGTGTGGACTATAGGTCCACAGTATGATTCATAACTAAAGCAGATATGGGCCGGATAAAATTTTATCTGCGCCATACAAAGGCTTGATCCATACAGAACTTTATCTAGCCATATATGGTTTAGATCTGGTTCTGGTTTAGATCTGTGTTATATCTACCCAACTTTTTATCTGATCTGACATAAAATCCATATCTGGTGCAGATATGGGCCATATATGGAAATATATTCTGCTCATATAAGGACCATATCTGGTCCAGATAAAATTTTATCTGTTCCATATAAAGGCTTGATCCAGATAAAACTTTATCTGGTCATACATGGCTTAGATCTGGTTCTGGCGTAGATCTGGGTTATATCTGCCCAATTGCTTATCTGGCCCAGATATAAATCCCATATCTGCAGCAAATATGGGCCAGATATGAAATCCATATCTGCCCCATATATGGAATTTCATATCTGGCCCATATATGGATTTGGAGTAAGGGTATAGTTTGTTTACTGATATTAAAGCAGAAGTTACTGTGAATTTGAATTGGGATATTGGCTTATTCACTTTTAAAAGATGGCTCATCCTGAGAGTGAGTTTCTTTGAACACTTAAATTGTTAATTTCACCTTCACACTCATAGTATAGACAAAAATGGTTTGTATACTACATGTAAAAAGTTGCTGGATGGAATGTGTCAAGTATAAGGGGGAAAAGAGAACACCTTGTCTTTTACCTACTTGGTTAGCTTTGTCCACTTTGAGGGGAGGCAAGCTTGCCGTATCCTGCTTAAACTTGACAAGAATGTTTAATGTTATATTTCATTATAACAGCTTAGTAGTTCATATGGGTGTTCTCTGCTAAATTCTGGGGAGTGTCTGTACGTAGACCTACATTTGCGGCTATCGCTGGGGATAGGGAGCATTGTCTCCCCATTAATTTGGTTGGTGGACGTGGACCACCTTTCTTCTCCCTGATATTTGGTCAAAGACAATAAAATTTATTACTAATGTAATTGTGAGACGTAGGCTCCTCTCATCATGAAATTGAGGTGATGGAAGAGCAGTAATAGTTTGGTTAAAATCGTATTATTGCTGATATTTTCGTAAATATTAGACTTTCCGATGACTTCTTTTAAAGAAGCCCTTCTCTAGTACACTATTAAAATGTTTGATGATCCATAAAGCAGTCATAGACCCGCATGCACATTTCCCCTCTAATTCAGTTGGGAACGGGATACCTTAGTTCAAGCGCCCTTTCCAAATGTTTAACTGCAATAATATTTTCTAAACTTGGTATTAATAATAAAACATTAAAATTGGTAAAAAACGATCGGGCTCTCCAATTGTTTGGATATTTTCTTGCAAAGAGTCCAAACTTGATTATATTTACATATAGGTCCATTTCTAGTATTTTGGTAGAGGGGGAATGGATGCTATTCATTCCCTTTCATTGTTTGTCATTGACCCTAGTATGTAGCTATGCGAGCATCCATTGCAAGAAAAAAGCAATCCATAGGAGCACAGTCCCGAATCTTGTCAAAAACTTGACCAAAATTTGATTCATCATTTACAGGATTGGGTTAATCATAAACCACCTGGGTTCGTTTTAGCCCAATGTAGTGAACGTTTGAACAGTTACTTCTTTCCTGCACGTATTGGTAAGTCCGTTGTCAATGTTTATAAGGCTAAGACGTTTTTAGAATGATGAACAGGAGAGGGATTTGACGTCTGCAAGTGGGTTACAGGCAGCTCTCCTTTCAAGAGTGGGGTCTAGGATTCCCTGGTCTAGTCGAGGAAAATCGCTCCAGTGAAGTTTTTAAAGGGTTAAAACCACTAGAATGAAGCGTTTGGTATTCTTACAACTCTTTGAATGTGCACAAGACATATCACAAAAATCACATTTTAACCATCTAAAAATAGGCCTACCCCGACTGAAGTTCATTTTTTGATAGGAGGGCTTGACTTTGGAGTGGTTTCAATCAGAAAGAGTCTGTTCGAGTTATGGGGCACGCAAGATGTTCTACATGACGTAGAAAAGAGACAATATTTAAATGGTATGCGGCAACTGCGCGCTGAAGGTAGCAGCGTTATTTAGGACAATAACATTTTATTGTAGCCCGTTGTTTTCCTATATTTTTTAAATAAAATATTACCCTATCCATTATATGAAAGATTCTCCTAAATTCCCCAGTCACTTCTTTCCTTTGTGTTTCACTTTTGTCGATGGTCCTGCACAAGGGATTGATCGACTTGAAGAACTGTGAAAAATAACGGACGGCAAAGTTATAGGGTTATAGGGTATTTAGTTCTTTTCAAATTCAATTCAATGTTATTACGAGTGGCTTTTTAGAGACATGGCCATAAACGTCTGCAGTAAAATAGTAAAATGCCAGAAAAGCAATTCTAATTACAAGTTGCATCTTTGTAACCCTTAAACAAGGAACGCAGTAGGCACCAGACCAGAGGTTGGTTACCAGCGTCATCTTGTGGAAGTTTTCTTAAATTTGATGGCTTTTGTGACCATTCTAGATCATCTTTACAAAAAATTCCGTTTTTCTTAGGTAGAAGTTTACATATATGTAAATAGTTTTACATATGATGATTGAAAAGTGAAGTTAACCACCGCACCGAGGATGGTGGTAGTAGGTGAACAGTGAAAGGAGTTGCAAGAGATTTGGAAATATTGATTTACTCAAGCTTTCCTATAGGATGTAATAATGAGGACCCCCCCCCCCCCCTTAAGCTTTTCTGCGGAAAGCAGTGCTAACGAGACAACTATTATATTGAGTTCACACGAAGCACGACGTGTTATGACGTACATTAAGTACTTTCAGTGACTGTTATCTCGGGGCTTCAAGTCACTAAAGTGTGCGAGAGCCGCTGCTTTTGCTTGGAAAGAATATTTCAAAGTCCAAAGTCCAAAGGAATTCAGAAACAATTGCCCTCGCCTCCGACCTTTAGGCACCTCTTTTGTATTAAGTACGATTTCGATGCAGATATACGCGTAGCTCCAAAAAAAAAGACTGGTATTTTAGCGCGTTGGAATTTAATATTCATTTGTCCCTACCTTACCTTCGCAAACTTTACTAAAATATTAAACATTCTTTTATAATTTTTCTGGTCTAGCTCCTTTTTGTTCAGTTTCTTATTTTATGTCATCATTTTTAGCCCAGCTGAAAGCTTTCAGCTGAGCTATTGCTGTCGTGCACGGCAAACGTCTGTCACCATAACATTTGCGTTTAAGTGCCTGACCTTTCGCTGTTTTTCATTAGATTTGGCTGAAATTTAGTAGAGATGTTTGCAAAAGTGATGTCTGTATGCTGCGACTCTTTTTGATTAATTCGACTGCTATTTGACCTCGGGATAGGGCTTTGTTTGAAAACCTAAAATTCCCTACTTGTCTTTCAGTTTTGCACTAACCTTGAAAATATGTTTCAAATAGAGTTCAATTTGTGCTGAACAAAAGTTAATTTTTTTTTCGTTTCTGCAATCATTTAAAGCATGAAAGCAGCACTTTTTGAAACAAATTCTGGCAAAGTCCGTACATGTTTCAATGCACAGAGCATCGAGAATCCCAGTTGTTATCATTTGAGAGACTGTACAACGAAACGAGGTACACAAGTACACTGAACATATATAAATGTACAAGACATCTCGTGCTTAGTCGTGTGGAAGTGTTTACGCAAAGTGCAGTGTATCGATTTTTGAATACCGTACGTGGGCTGCCCCACGATGTCAGACTATGTTTGCTCAGCTCTTCGCTTTCCAAACTAGGGATATGACATTGAATAAGGAATATACCGTACAGCCTACTATGGAGGCGTTACGTGAACATGTGGCGCTGATCTCATTCAAACGTTTTAATAATAGACTAGCTAAATTAGTTGGATGGTTAGGTCTACTCGAAAAGAAATATCGGAAAAGTGAAAGTTGTGCAAGTTCTTGCGAATAAGTGGCCTTGTGCGAAACAGTGGTATAAGCTAGGCCTACACATTTTTGTGTTGAGGCAGAAACAAGTATTCAACTTAGCCTGTTGTCTGAATGGTTTTAGGAGTTTGGCTTAAAGTTTAAAGAGAATATATGCAGTCGCCTCAAGTTTCAAGTTATTTGTAAACATTACCTTAATCTTTCAGATCTTCTTGTATCTCCTTTACAAACATTTTACTTATCATTTCTGGACAAAAAATGTTTAGTATGGAAAGTAAACAAATGACTTATCCTTCCTTAATAGCAAATTAGTTTATATTGTCACATGGGGGAAAGAAGCTACTCGTGAATTGGGATGCCGGCGCAGGGTACACTACTTCAAGTTAAGGTGAATGTTATCTAGGAAATGTCGTATAAGGGAAAGAGGAAACCATCCCTTTCTTTTAAACAAAGAAGAAAGCACGCTGATTGAAAATACAATGCTTCATATGGTTTAAGCTGACGGTTCCAAAACAGTTTTCGGTTTGAAAAGGAAAACGTGCTTTTTGTAGCATGTGCCATATGTCAGTCTCGGAGGCAGGAATTGTGCAGCTCAGGCTTCTAGCCAAGCGGGCCAAGGGGGCGAATCCCCCTTTAAAATTTGTTCGTCCCCTAGCAAGTTTTCAAGTTGCCATTGGCTTAATGACATTTGTACATATTTGGCCCCCTTAAAAATTGTTAGCCCTGGAAGCCATTTTGCCCCCATTCAGTCGGTACCTTGCCAGGCTACGAGCCTGGTGCAGTCACATGAGCGTCGACACTGCAGGAACCGCCTCAGTCTTGTTCTCCGTTGCAGAAAGCCCCATCAAGTTGGTAAGGGGAAGCCATGGGGGATGATATTTCAATAGCCTTAGACTTAGTATACGCGTGCATACGTGTGCATATTTTCGCAATGCTCTCTACGAACTGTAAGAGCATCCGACTTGCAGCCGGAAGGTCTAGGGTTCAAATCCTGGCCGGGTCATACCAAAGACTTTAAAAATGGAACCTACTGCCTTTGTGCTTGGTGCTCGGCATAAACAATGGAGTAGGGAAAACAAGTCAGTGAGCCACAACTAGAAAAAAGGCGGTGGTCGTCTCGACTTGAACCAATTGGTTGGAAACTGGGACGTTAAACCTCATCTAACCTAATCTACGAACTGTAGTTACCCTCTGGCCAGTTGCGACACATTCACCGGTCCTAAAAGCGATCGACGATTTATACCTGGTAAATCCCAATCATAAAAATGTTATACAGTAAAATAATTTTGTAGGGAAAAACGGGACTACAGAGTACTCAGAATTAGGCGCGTAAAGAATTTAATTTAGAAATTATCCTTTTATATTGAGCAATTGAGCAGTTTTGGCTTTTCCAGATCATAGTGGCAACACGCATTTGAACTTTTGTTCCTGGACAAGTTCAAGGAATATCTTTGGGGCAAAATATTGCTTTTAAGACCTTTAATCATTTGTAAAATTTCTTTATCGGAAGTTACTATCTGGGTCTACTTATGGAAAACAAATGAGGTCTACACAGCAACACGCTCATAAACATTCATTATTTGTATCATTTGTGCAGTATTTAAAGTTAACTTTGTGTCCCAGGAGAAAATTCCAGTTGAAACCAGTTGGAATTTTGAACTGGTTCCAATTGTTTTCAACTGGTCTCAACTGTTTCCAACTTGTTTCCAACTGTTCCCAACTGTTTCAGCCGGAAAATGATCACTTTCAACAGGTCTTTACCCTGATTCAGAGAGAATTTCCAATTGGTCCCAACTGTTTTTAACTGGACCAACTGGTTTCTTACTTAACCTAACTGTTTCCGACTGTCCACACTGAATAAGAGGTGTATGTAAGAAGTTTCAAAAGAAGGACACAAAGTTTGTCTATTTGTTGTCCTGGGGAGGGGGTGGAAGGGGAGGGGGTTCTTTTGGAAAATTTTTGCTTTTGGAAGAGAGAGCTGAGATGCAAAATGGTGCTATGTTTGAAAAAAAACTTTCATTTGCCTTATTTTTTTTTGCACGCTTGACGGCCAATGGGGGAGGGGGACAGTCTGTTGCGCCCCAGGGGACGTTTGTTGCGCCAACGCTGGGTTCACTACTACAACCAAATCAAAGGGATGAATAAAATTCCAACCATTTTCATAATAAACTCATTCTATAATTTACACAATTTTATCTGCATGTTTACTGGAGAGTAAAGAGGGACCATGATTTCCTCATTTTTCCCCTCCCGTAACCCTAACACAGGGCTTACCAAAAATATGACTGTATTGGTTATAACGCACGTCTCCTTTTCTTCCCATGTGTTCAATGCTGCTCCCCCCCCCCCCATTTAACCCTTATCTTTACATACTTTCCCCTTCCAATTAAATCAACTTCAAATTCCTGGCACCTATCCCTTTCACTACTTGCTCCTGCACCTATACTGGCAGCACTCGTAAAAGAGCATGTATCTCTAGCAACTTCCTTATTCGACACCTGCTATAAAGGTAACCACTCTTAGTGCCCACTTCATTCTACTTTCTATCCAATCTTTCTTTGTTAACACAAAAACCATCCATGTTACCATAGCAACTCCCGTCAACTCTTACATTCTTTTGCAGCCCTCCTGCAGTTGTTTATCTCTCGAACACTCGGCCCTGTACAGTGCAATCCTTTGGATGAATTGGTCAATTGGTTGGTTCCCTGCACATTACATTGCACATCATTCTGTATATAGTACACTACATACAATGTATATACTGTGCAGTTCAATTCAGAGTTCAGTGTGGCCAGGTTGCTCAGTGCATGGTGCAAAGTTTGAATTCACTACAAATTCATTGCGTCGGAGGACTGGAATACTGTAATTACTGAAAGACTTTTACTTTAAAGCATATTCTGGGGCACAGTAAGGTAAGTTCCTCCCTTAAATTTTTCATGTTTTACACTGGAGATACTAATAAACGTAGAAAATTAGAGCTGAAACCTCCGCCACTGCATTGTGACTGATAGGCCTACAGTACTACAGGTAGTACAGGACGATATACAGTATGATACTCTAGTCCTTCGTTGTAAACAGTTCATACTCAACAGGATTTAGGACTTGCGTTTTGGTTATACCTTCCTCTTTAAGTTAATACAGTACCATAAAACACGCTTTGCCTGCATCAGTAAGAGTTCTCTAATGGAAAATCTATAAGAAGCTTACAGTAGCTGTCCAAACTACCATTAATTGTGACTTAGCTTTTTGACCTAAAGAGACTTGTTATTGGGACAGTGTACTGTAAATTAGTAAAGTTGGGTTCAGGGCCTTCAGGCAAGAACAAACCCAGGCAACTTTTTCATGCTGCATTTTACTTAAAGCTGCCTTCCAAGGGTGGTACACCCACTGAACCCATTACCAGTGTACCTGAACATTCGATCCATTAAACAATGTTTGGCAAATGTATATGTAGAGTATAGAAATTTCATTTTAAATATCATTTTAAAATGCTTTTAAGATGTATGCCTGTTCATAGCCTCTAGCCTTGTCACAGACAAATACTGTACCTGAACTGATTATCCTTTATAGTTTTATGGTTGGGTTGTTGGGGAAGGAGCATTCTGCAACGACTTCAAACCCATACATTTTACATAAGACTAGAAAGAAGACTCAGAGATTTAGAATGAATGTTTCAAGTTAAATCAGTATGTTTGTTTTTGCTAGAGCATATTTATACTTTTTACAACCAAGTCAAATGTACTACATTTTTCTTACATGCTGTCATTGTGTTTTTCATTTCATTTACAGGATGACATTATGGTAGAACTCTGTAAAGCTTGGTGGAGTTTCCTGGATAACTCGTCTATCCTGATGTAATGTCTAGATTTTCATTTAACCGAATCAAGAATAAACCCCTGAGAAATTAGTTACAACCAAAAATGGGTTGAACTGAAAGAGTCTGGAGAGACACAGAGAGACTACTGTACACTGTACAGTAAACGGAGTCTTTAGCTGGCTGATCGAGTTATTGTGCTATTTCAGAAGTGCTTACATAACATATTACTGAGATAGCAAAGTGATCGTAGTGAACAGTCTCTACTTGGGATGTGCTTTTGTTCAAAAAATGTTATGCTTCGTTGAATCTGCAAGGTTTTACATCGGTAACAGTTCATGCCTTTATACCATTGATGTGCTTGCTGTTGACTGAATGAGATCAAATAGATTTGAGGTGCTACAGTATATATCGATATGGATGATGTAAAGTGAAGCAGTAAGAGGACAAACAACAGAACATGTGAAACCCATAGCATTAAAAAAGTCCCCCCCCCCATCGCTAGAACGGACTCTACCAACTTGCAAAAGAAAATGCTGAAAATAAGTCAGAAAAATAAACATTCCTGTAATATTGGAGTTCAACGGTTGTTTCTGAGCTCGGCTGAGTAAAGTACCTGTGCAAGGATAGGTGTGAGAAGAGTCGAACTGTCATTGATTTTGATCATTTCCCTCGTATGGAGGACAATATACTGTAAAGACAGGAGAACACAACAGTTGGACAAAAAATTTCTCTTTGATCAACATTTCATACGTAACTGCTGATGGAATGTGTAGAAACTAGACAGGCGCTTGTGCTAAGGAATCTTTGTAATTTTTTTACTGTGGAAAATCATTTTGAGCTTGGAAATACTCTTTTATCATGTACAAAACCTTGTTTTATTTGGAAAATGTGAAAAGATTATTGCCTATCATTTTCATAAAAAGTTTTTTTTTTTTGTTGGACCTTGTTATTAATTAGGAAGTGAAGAATAACTTGTTTCATTATTTAGAAGTATATTTTTATCTTGGCCAAACTTTGATTTAAGTTGGAAAACATGCAATTTATTTTTTAACGTGGATAATCCTTTTACCTAATATGGATTGAATGATGCTTATGACTTTTTCTACCCAGGACAAATCCTTGTTTTCTAATGGGGAAATGTGGAATTGCTGGTTTTCATGACTTTTCATCAGTCATTTCTTCAGTTCACAGATCGAATTGTGCAGGTTTGAATTGAACAGCCAGTTTTATTTTTATAACTACTTGTTATTCTGCGACCTGCAAGTTTCCTTCTTCACTTTTATACTTCGACCTTGAATACACGTTACGGAGAGACTCTACAATAAACCATTGACCTCATGTTTACCTAAACCTCGTAAATTTCTCATTCGTTTTACATTTATAAAGTTTTTAATGTTTTTTCTAATGATATAAGTTCCTTTTTTACTTTGGATTGTACAGTGTATTCTGTTGCTCAGTTGGAAACCAGGTTAGGCCAGTTGATCTCAACTGAACCAGTTGTAACCAGTCAGGCCAGTTGCACAAGTTGGGACCAGTTAAGACCAGTTGGTCCAGTTGAGACCAACTGGAATATTTGCACAAGTTGGGACCAGTTAAGACCAGTTGGGCCAGTTGAGACCAACTGGAATTGGACCAGTTGGACCAGTTGGGCCAGTTGAGACCAACTGGAATTGGAGCAGTTGGATCCAGTTGGGACCAGTTGGACCAGTTGGAACTGTCCCATTTTCCATATTGGGATTCCCAGTTGGGACCAGTTGGAAATTTCCAACTAGAACTCAACTGGAATTTTAACCTGGGGTACCAGATTTAGTTTTCAGAGACTTCTGGAGTTCAATACATATTTTATTGCATTTATATTTATCTCTTTGCTTTCTAACGTACGTATGAACAACATGAGCTACAGACCCAACCAAAATATTGACTGCAGACTTTTAGGTCAACAGGAAAAGTTGAGCTTCGGCAACATTGTTTCGCTTGTTTTAATATCCGAAAAAGAGTGAGCCTACCATAATCCCACCTATGTCAGGACTATAGATTGTCAATGTATTTCAACTATTGAATGGATATTAAGATGTTGTTTCTTCTTGGGGGGGGGGGGGGCGCCTGTTTCCAAACCCTTTGAATGATACAGCAAACTGACTGACAACAAATGCACAGTAAAATCGCCAAGGGAAACCTTCATTTTGTCGTCCATTTCCATACTCTCAGTCAAATCCCCGATGCGGTACTTTCAATAAGCAGACCTTTTACAAATGCTCTGCTTAATTTGGCATAAATAATCGCAGGGAAGCAGCAAATTACTCGCATGAAATCATGTGACATTGTTTTCATTGTGCGACATAAAACCGCTTAGACCCTAAAAATTTTCCAGGACATCATTAAGCAGTTCACCTTGGTTTTCTGTAAATGAAAGTCTAATATATGATGCTCACACACTGCAACCTTAGCCTAAAAGCTCTCTCTAGCAGAATAAGGTCTTCAATCGGTGACTAGTACACACCACACTTCAGAGACGGCTTGGACTACATCACAAAGTGATAATGGAGCATATAGTGGTGTATGCGTAGAGCCTGACTGAGGACTACACTACCAGCAACCTACCCGTAGATTATGGACTAATGCTATGCATAGCTCAGTGCAGCTGCAATTGAAAGATGCAACATCTTTCTTGTACAGTCTGCAGCATGATGGAAGCTTTTGTTGTTCCGCCAGTCAGCATAAATTGTTATTTGGATTTATAAAATCCGGCTGGTCACCCTGATAGTGATAGGAACAGGCAGTTGGTGCTTAGCGTTTTGACTGCCTATTATTTTGTTCAATCACACTCCTGAGGTACATTCTATGTACTAGCCCTAACTCCATTCTTACAAGTTACTGCATACAGCATCTATACTGTTGATTAAACCTGACTACTTAACTTACCTTCAGTTTACTTTCATGCTATAAAAGCGTTCGTTTCTTTACTCTTGGAAAATATGGTTCCTCGCTTTTGCCATTCCCTGCGACGAACCATAGCTCTTTTTATCGTAAGAATAATTTTGTAACAGTCAAGTTTACTCAGTGGGTTTATGCCCTTTAAGTGTATTGGATTCTGCAAGTGCAACTAACAACAATGATAATGTCCAAAAGTTAAGTTCGCAATAATCATCGAGGCTTGCAAACGTAAACAGATATTTTGAAGGTGAAGTAGAGACTACCCGATGTACTAACAAATATGAGCAGCTCCCAGATATGCTTTATAGTACACCCGCTATGGGACAAATTTTGGGTAAATTGTGCATTTTTTGAGAAAAGCATGATAATTTCCTCACACGTACCTCCAAGTACGCTGATTCATATTATGCTTGATACCTATCGCTACCATCACGTGACCTGCCGCCATGTTGAATATGAAAATGGCCGCCATTGGAAACTATTAACTACGGTTTCTCAGCGTCTAGACAACATACAAATGTGATTTAAATGTCGATACCTACATTTTTACTATGTGCAAATCCATTTTTGTGACTTAAGTACCACCCAACGGTCGAAAGGAGACCAAAAGGGCCGCCATTGTGCAACCAAACAGCCGCCATACATGCATTTGATTAGGTCAGGGGTAAAATTTCGCTCAAACCTCGGTTAATAAGTCATAATGCACAAAAGCTCAGATTACATGATTACTGAGTTCATATGGCAGCCATTTTAAATATGGAACGGTGGCCGGTCACGTGATGGTAGCGATGGGTACTTAGCTTTCTTTGAATCAACTTACTCAATAATATCCTACCTGTTAACCAACTTTCATGATTTTGTCAAAACGTTAACAACTTTTCTCTCCGCTGAATGAAATACATGTTGTATCGTGGCCATTTTGAATCAAATTGGCCGTCCATTGATCCCCTTCTGACCGTCGAGTAATATTCTTAATGACAAAACAGTATTCACTCATTCTAAAAATGTAGGTATCGACATTGAAATTACATGTGTCTGTTGTCTGAACGCTGAGATACCTAGTTGAGAGATACCACGGCAGCCATTTTCAAATTCAAAATGGCTGCCAGTCACGTCATGGTAGCGATTGGTACCAAGTATAATATTAATCAGCATATTTGAAAGTACCTATGAGGAAGCATGCATGATTAAGTCCAAAAGTTCACAATTTTTCCCTCGGTCTGATGAAATACATGTATGGCGGCCATTTTGATTTCAAAATAGCGGCCCTTTGATCCCTTTTCGATCATCAAGTCATATTGTTAATAAAAAAAAAAGGATTTTCTTGTACTAGAAATGTAGATATCTACATAATATGAATCAGCGTACTTGACAGTACCTATGAGGAAATTTTCATGCTTTTGTCAAAAAGCTCACATTTTTTTTCGCTTAGCCGCTGTACTATTAGGCCCAAGGCCTTTGCAAATCAATTATCATTTCCCCAAATCCAGGCCTAACAAGCAGCAGCTAGTATGATATCTCGACCCTCAAAAGCCTAAGATAGGGGAATTCCCGGCCGTAGGTTTGCTGGCTGTCATGACAACTGCTGTCAAGTGATGAATAACCATGACTATGATTTGCCTCATTTACATATGGGAAAGCCCCTCCTTGCCAGAATCTCCAAGACGTTATCTCTGAAGCAACATCTGCACGCAAATGCTAGTTTAAAGAGCGTCCTTGATTTTGTTTCCTTCCAGGGAGAAGTGTAATAACGTCTTGACTAAGACGATGAAAGTGGGAGTTGGATGAACAAAATTCATTTTCTAACCTATAAATATGCGTTCTTGTACACCTAGACTTTAGATCCACAATAAGAGGACTTCTTGTTCCCAGCATCACATTAACATACATAGAACATATACGTTTAGTTTCCATATAGGTATACGTGTACATATAGGTCGATATATACGTCTATATATACATATGCCTATACGCATTTATGTAAGTATAAAAATATATTATATACACATGTACATACGGATCATTTTTAAGTTTGACTGATGACGGCCTTCCTGTGAAGTACATGAGTTGACCACGCCCCCGTTTGATGCTTTGTATTAATACAAAATTCTCTATCGAAGTTAAAACTGATAGTTTCTAACAATATGGATTACGCATTTTGCCTGAGTCTAGAATTTTTTGGCAAAGAGGACTTTTTATTGCTAGACGTACGTGATTAGACTACGCCCACGTATTGCTCGTTGAAGTTAAAGCTGATATTTTTTTAGTATTATAGAAATGAGCAAGTTGCCTGGGCTAATAATATTGGACAAAAAGGACTTCATCAATTGTATGGAAAGCGTTTTAAGCCCGAGGAAACTACCTTTAAGGTGTGGCTCAGCCTACGTTGGCTCAATAGGCAGTAAAGTTTATTTTATTATGGAGTAGCTTAGGTAACTGCAGAGTTAACCGTTGCAACTAAAAGCAATGGAGACAGAATTAAGGGCCGCTGTTGTGGATACGGCTAATTCTGTTGAATTTATGGACGAGGCCGAGGATATGAAGAAAAAGTTAGTCCAAAGTTGAAAAGGTAGAATTAGAGGATGTGAGGAAAACTGTGTCAGAGAATTATAAGAAAGCATAACAAAGTAAACTGGATGGTCTGGAGAATCGATTAAGGGGACAAAATCTAATTTTCCAGAACGCCTAAATGAATCGTTTGAACAGATTATAAAAGAGGACATACTTATTTCGATAATGGAACTTAAAAGTATAGCGTTGGAACGTGCACATCGATCTCCGGGTAGAGGAGAAACTCCATCAAGCCCAGACCATATCATATCCGTTTTTAAGAAATCATGATCGAGACAACGTTTTAAGAGCAGTCCTCCAAAATTGAAAGGTGAAAAATGTAAAGATTTACAAGTTTTCATCACTGATGGAACATCTCTTTTCCGTACCTAGTCCAAAAGGCACTCCGTGACAAGTTACCTCAACTGCGTCAAAGGACTAACGGCAAGTATTCTAAAGTTTGCTATAGGTCCCAGCATCGTTGGTTATAGTTAAACATGACGGCACCTGTAAAAAATTCACCAGCTGAATGCTTAAAATAGAGAAAGTTAATCTTTTAACGGGAGAATGTGGTCGCGTGACAGTGAGGTCATTTTATTATGATGATGGTATGTTTCTATTATGTGTTACTATTATGTTTGTTTTGTTGTCTGCTTTTGCATTTTGTCTTCGTTGTTTCACATGAAAATGCTCTTGACGTTATAGCTTGTATTATAGAAAAAGATTACATCATTTCTTATTATAGATTACTTAAAATCCATCCAAGTGACTGCGTTAAAAACATCTTTCCTTAATTGTAGAGGATTGCGTGATGTAAGGAAAAGAGGGTCCTTTTTGATTATTTGAGGAGTAATGGTTCTCCACAATTGAATCAGTTGGTCTAGAAGGTCTGAATTACATCGAAGTTCACAATGTTTTGAAAATATGATAAATACAAAATCTCCTGGTACGGACGGTTAAAGGTTGAATTACACTTTTTTTAAAGATATTGGTCATTTTATAGTAAGAGCATTAAATTATGGTTACGAAAACACCATGATGTCTATGACACAAGAACATGTGATCATTAAGTTTATAACAAAGGGGTATAAAGCAAGGCCGTTTCCGAAAACTTGGAGGCCCATACCGCTTTTAAATGTACATTACATGACTGTGTCGGGTTTCATTGCAAATTTTTTTTAAAATATGTGCTGCAGAAATTGACTTCTACCGATTAAAGTGGTTTTATTAAAGGCAGATATAAAGGGGACAGTATCCGTGCAATTTATGACATATTGTAATGTTTCATTTGCGAGAGGTATCAATCCGTGGGATTCTTTTTACCATCGACTTTGAAAAGACATTATTTGATGGAAATTCATTAAAATTCGTTCAAAAATTTCTTGATTTTTTTCTAATTGTGTTCCCTAAATTATAAAACGTTTGGTACATATTTTTCATAAAACAGCCTCGTCTGCCCTTCCAAATGATTTGAAATTCATTTCTCAGACTCTCCCAGGCAGTAGGCAAGTGCATCCTTTGTCCCCTTATTTGTTTATTATTTGTGCTGCATGAGATACGGAATATTTTGGTCCGAACAGAAACAATATTCATGTTATCAAGATTTGTGACAAAGAGTGTAAACTTGCTCAGTATGCGGACGATACCATTTTTCCATTCAACCTAACGAAAGGTCCTTTGGTAATCTGCTTCGCCAAATTGTATATCTTGGATCATTTTCAGGTCTGAAGATGAACTTGGGTAAATTGTTTAGTCAATCAACCCATTTTTAGTCTCTCTGAGTGCTACTCTTTGATATGGTTTGCACTCTTTCTTTTTAAATTACTGAAACCAGAGACTACATTAAAAAGTGTACTGGATTGAAAAATATGTCGTAATCTTCTACATTGTGTAATGAGTCTTGTATTCCTGAGCTGGTTTGTTCTGTACACTAAAGGATAAGAAATCCCTACCGATATATTGAATGGAAATTGTAACAAACAAAGCTTCGACTGTAACACCAAGCTAACCCTGCTCACACCAGCACCTCTATGGCAAAAAGGATTGAATTTCGGGAGAATATGACAATTTAGACACATTTTGTTGCCTACTTTTAATGACAGAGGGGTTGACAATAGTGACTTAGCAATGAGTGCAATGTTGGTAATGGAATTATTTTGAGTTCTTGAAGGGCTTCCAGGGTTTATGAATTGAAAAATGTCAGACGTTGCATATAACAGGACCAATTGAATCATAATTATGTGAAATGTATGGAAAATTTTATACGGTCTGGTTCATACGATTTTGTACATTTTTTAATTGTCTTCAAGTCACATGTGTGGAGAGTCGTGTAAAGCATGTCACTTTTCACTGCCCACCCTCCTCCCCTTTTTTTTTCTTTCTACCCAATGGAATCTTCAAGATGCAGTTCTTTGTATCAGAAAGTTTTTGGAAAAATCTATTTCTGAAGAAGAGTTGGAGGACATATGTGAGAAGTCTTCTTTTGATGCCATGGAAAATTATCCTTATTCAAATCCAGATCACATGGGTATTCCTTTATTTACTAGACATTTACTAGACATATACTAGACGAGAAAAGGTATTAATGCCAATGATTTAAAGTATTCTAAACATTCACTTCAAGGAAGTTTTTGCCTTGCTTTCTGTTTGTACAGAACAAACCAGCTCAGGAATACAAGACTCATTACACATGCAAGTGTGCATGTTGATATCAATTATCTGACCAAGTCAAAATCTAGAATGTACAAGAAAACCAAATTACTAAAGAATTCATCAAAAGAAGTATTCATCCCAATACAGGACGTACATACTTTAACCCTTTTAGTGCTCCAGGCGGGAATTCTCGCCGACTATAAAAATGCACTAAGGCCTCCGGGCGGGAAATCCCGCCACAGAGACTGGTTGTGTTCATCATAATATATCGGTTCAACCTCAGTAATTACGTCATTGAACGCTGTATGCCTGCACGCAGTACACATTTATCAACACGACGATACCAAATTCACGATACATTTACGCTTGAAATTTTCGAGAAAAATCGAGTTGAAAATGACGTCGGGAGGTGGAAAGTTGTTTTACACTACCGAGGAGGCCCTTGAGGAAATAATGGCCGACCATGATAGTGACAATGAGGATTTCACAGTTGATTCTGAGACTGATACTCCCGAAGCATCGGACACTGAAGACGTTGATAGGCAAGTCGGAGAGAACGAGAATGCAATGGAAAGTGTGGTTGGTAATGTAAGCTCGAATGCTAGGCCCAATAGAGACATTGCTGCTACTAGTACTAACGTTGCTCGGCCTAGTTCTGCGAATACAACTCGACCAGTAATTCATGAAGTTGAGAATAGGCCTAGGCCTCAGTATGTGAATCCTGAAGGAGTGGACCCAGGGGGTTATGATGAGGATGACTCCTACGAACTTCATGATACGAATAGTGATGGTGATTCTGATAATGGTCAACCTGACAATAACAATGTCAATGACAATGATTTTGAGAATGCGTATGATGATGCTTGGCTGGAAGAGTATGGGGAGTTTTTTGGCCCTCGTATTTTTGAACCTAAGGCAACCATCCGAGAGATATTTTCTTGCCTACTCCCAGAGAGAGCAATCAGGAGTCTCACAACAGAAACTAATCGGTATGCTGAACAATATTTTACTACCAAAGCAGGGCAATTGACACCGAATGCGAGAGTAAACCGCTGGAAAAATGTGACTATGCCTGAGATGAAAGCATTCCTTGGTGCTATTTTATACATGGGCAGGGTACGCTTGCCAACATATGCAATGTACTGGTCAAATTCAGCACTTCTAAATCTGGGTATAAAAAAGGTCATGTCAAGGGACAGATTCAGTCTGATTATGAAGTGTTTACATGCCGCTGACAATTCTCAGATTCCAGAACAAGACAATCCAAGGTACGATAGGTTGTATAAGTTTCGTGGCATCTTGGATGCTTTCTTGGAGTCCTGGCAAGAGACATATTACCCACAGAGAGAGAGATAACAATCGATGAAACTATTGTTGCTTTCAAAGGGAGATCAGGATTCAAAACATATCACCCCAATAAGCCACATAAGTGGGGAATCAATGTGTGGAGCCTGGCAAAAGCACGTTCTGGATACGTACATAATTGGAACGTATACACTCGCAAAGAAATAGATGAAGATGCTGCAGGTGACAAAACATATAATGTGGTAATGAAATTAGTTAGGGACTATCTAGACCGGGGCCATCACATGTATATGGATAATTATTTTTCATCGCCGAAGTTATTTTGTAAATTGTATAGAAATGGTACAGGTGCTTGCGGGACACTTCGCATCAACAGAGCAGGTGTGCCAGACACCATATCAAAGGCAAAAATGAAAAAGGGAGGTCCCATAAAAACAAAAAAGTGGACAATTTGACCTTTATTGGCTGGTATGACAAAAAGCGGGTCAATCTTGTTTCTTCTGCCCATAATACCTCTACATTCTTAACAGGAACACGTTCCAAAGACTCCCCTGATGGATTCAGGACAGTAGAAAAGTCCAAAGCTATTGAGTTGTACACAGGATACATGCGTGGAGGTGACTTAGCAGATCAAAACATGTGTAACGACATTAATGTCTACAAATCAATCAAGTGGTGAAAGAAACTTTTGTTTGCGGTATTGGAAGTTTCATTCTGCAACTCCCTTGTCCTTTATAAGCAGCTCAACCCGAATCTGAAATACTGCCCTCTTAAGGAACCACTTGCGATAAAAACTTCGTACCTCTGCCTCTATTTGCCGTAGCTACAGCTTGTTTCGGGACCTTTAAATATAGATTTCGCTCTGTGCAATTATTGTCCTCTCTCTAAGCCTGAGATCCTCCCTGCGGCCCTCGATCTCTTTCCAGCCTCTCTATTTGGCCCTCACTCTCAAAAAGTTTGAGAACCACTGGACTAAACTTTATTTTAAAGACTTAATAAAATACTATCGACAACAGCTAGTCATTTCTGGTCTCCACACAAGAATACAAATCAAACAAACCTACTTTAAAATAAGATCTAAGATACAGAAGAGTCCGTTTTCCCATCACTTGCCTAGACAAAGTCTCCTCTCCCTGAAAATTACCTTACTCTTCTTTAAGCGATACAGAGACACATATAACATACCTTTCCAGAGTGGGCGAAAATGATACGATTATTCCTCTTCGGAGAGGGTGCCACCCAGAATCCTGACTTTAGTTCCTGGTGTAGCACATGGACAGTACCCAAGTTGAGGTCAAAACCTTAAATGTGTAGAGTTAATAAGTTGGACAATGGAACAAAACATTGAGCTGACATCCACAATGTAGTGAGCAATACAAAAAAGTCGCAAAGTTTACTGTGTAATTTTGGAATAGAAATGAGGCAAACTTGTAAAGAGGTAACGTGTACAGGGAAGGGGAAGTAATCAAAGGACATGCAAAATGATTCTCATTTTTGTGTAACTGTTTATTCTGTAAATCTTTTAATGTACATAAACATTGTACCGAAGTGACAGATTACGTGTTCATTACAACGTATGTAGCACTAAAACCATCAGTTTATGTTCACCCTTTCTTACAATATAAAACAATGTTTCTCGTTCTTTTTTCAGCCCCAGCCATTTTGTCTTGCTGGTTTAAGCGCATGGCCTTGAACTGTGCCTTTTAACTACTTGGAAATCTCTAGCGACTATTATATACTTGTTCGCACTGATTCTGAAGAACTTGAATTTGTATATTAAGATTGGGCATTTAGATTTCTAAATCAGGCAGTTGTCTTACTTGCTCGGTTTTTTTTTTCTTTTTTGTTGAGCAGTGGGGTACGGCAAGGATCGATCAAACCCACAGTCTTTGAGAAACTGTCACAAATTAGGGGCATCGTTTGTTCTGCCGAATAGAGACGTTAAATGGCTTTCCCAGGACTGGGAACGTTAGCAGGTTTAGATGCCCTATTTCTACTTTAAGAGATCATATTGATTGTTATAAGATAAAAGACATTTCTGGTCATCACGAAACACTTTCTCAAAAACTCGCAAACAATACATTTCGACAAGGGAACTTTGAGAGATCCCTCACTTAGTTTGTGGATTTTCTACAGTAAGATCACGAAAAACAGTAATTTTCGTCAAAGTCAAAGTTTATGTGAATTCACCAGAGATCAGCTTGAGGAAACCTTTTAAACAAAGTAGCTCCAGACGGAGGCAGAGATTATACATTTCAATATAAATATTCCGCATTATTAAGATAAAGGTCCCTGTTGTGTTTGGTTGAAGTCAAAGTTCGTCTGAGGTTACGAAAGATCCAACTTTCAAATCATGTAGTTATAATATTCCTCATGTATGTAGTAACAGCACTTGTCAAGGACTGCCATACTGTCGATGCCTAGCACTGTCGTGCATCACCCAGACTGAAAAAAAACTTGATATGTATTTTCTTTTGGAGAGAGGAA
Source organism: Holothuria leucospilota (assembly GCA_029531755.1). Classification (NCBI taxonomy): domain Eukaryota; kingdom Metazoa; phylum Echinodermata; class Holothuroidea; order Aspidochirotida; family Holothuriidae; genus Holothuria; species Holothuria leucospilota. The sequence goes on from CM055961.1 coordinate 91,495,104, forward strand.
TCACAGCACATTCGTTCTAGCTAAATCGACAAAGATAAACTTGACACAAAAGTGTGCAATCTCAAAAGTTGATTTTGAAGAGAACGCAAAGCCCTCATCTTGCCGTCGCTGGATGTAACAAACAACTAAATAAAATGGATATATGCACTAATGATCTAAGGCATAGACATAAAAGAATGCCCCTGAACATTATTTAGTCTACTAGACTACAACCGAAGGTGTCTTCGAAAACATGTAACTGAACAAACAAGTCGCCACCTGTCAAACTTTCCCACTTTAACGAATTGCTCTGTGGGACTATCGTCTCTCGTTTCTCATACTCTAACAAATTCACTAAGCAAACAGTAAGCACTAGAAGAAATGCATTACCTCATTTCAACAAATCGCAAAAGGCAAGCAAACAATCTGTGGTACAAAACTCACCATGCTAGTTCTTCGGGATAAATTATCTAACATTATCTTTCCTAAAATAGGAATTTTACATCGCCAAAAAAGTGGTTCATTAATGTTGACTTACTGCATTTAATATGTCAACGTCGTGAGATATATTTTTACTACAAAACATGACATGAATATTACTATTTTGGTTTTGATGTAAAGTTCATTTAACCAGAAAGCAATATTTCAAGTATCAATTGAAAAGGGAGTAGGTATAAATTTTGCACTCTTTCACAATATTTATCCCCCTCTCGCATTAAATTTATCATAGGAGTAAACATATCCTCCAAAAATGAACATCCTGGGAAGTTTCACAAACATAATATTTTAGAGGTGATGTGTAACAAAAGGTGAACTATAAAATCGAGTACGCTACTCAAAATTAACTTGCTGAGATTCAAGTATTATTGAGGTATTATGTTGAGTCCTATAAAATTGTTTTTGGTTACAATATTTCAAACATTGTCATTTCGTCAATTTAATCCCAGTACTTCCTTTACATGCATTTTTAATGATACATAATAAAAATACAGTTTTATATAGAACAATAGTGTCTTTCCTTTTGGCAGGGCTCCCGCCCTGCCAAAAGGCATTCATGTGGCATTCATGTGGAAAGAATAATCTTGACCAGGTTCAACTCCAGAAGGACTTAAACACCCTTTCTGAGTGGCAAAATAAGTGGCAAATGCACTTTAACACCAAAAAGTGCTTTCTATGAGGATTACTCACTCAAGGAATCCCAAGCTTTTTAATTATACTCTAGACAAAGATATCCTTGAGTCCACTGCCTCTCATACATACCTAGGTGTTGACATATCAAACAATCTTACCTGGAATAGACATATTAACCATATCACTTTGTCGACAAATAGGTCTCTGGCGTTTATCAGAAGGAATCTATACTCCTGTCCCAGGAGTGTTAAAGCTAATGCCTACCTTACCCTTGTCAGGCCTTTATTGGAGTCTTCATCTTCCGTTTGGGATCCCCACACCGTTTCCCTATCCAATAAGGTTGAACAAATTCAACGTAGGGCTGCTAGGTTTGTCTGTAATGACTATTCCCCCCATAGTAGCGTGACTGAAATCTTAAAAGATCTAGAGCGGGATAGCCTTAAAGTCAGGCGTACTGTCAACAGGCTAGCAATTTTTCACAAAGCCAGATTGGGTCTCCTAGCCTTGCCAATGAACAACCTTCAACCGGTCCGGCGGCCTTCTAGGCATCATCATTCAAATAGCTTTTTACATATACCAATAAGGACTGCTACAAATACAGTTTTTTCCCTCGGACCGTCAGGGACTGGAACCTTCTCCCCCAGAACATAACAGATCTCGAATACCCCAAGCAGTTCAAGAGCGCAGCCTTGAGGATTCTCAGACGGGGCGACTAACTTCATGGGCACACCCAACCCTGCACGTTTGACTCCACCAGGAGTGTTGTGCAGTATTTATCCAGATCCAGGATACAGGCGCCTGCTGTGACACTGCCTATATGTGCATGCCAATTTTATTATTTTATACAACTTTACAAGGAGGTGGGGGGGGGGGTACTAGTATACCCATACTGGAAGTGAAAAGTTCAACAGGTTAACATATCTTTGGCATATGAAAATTTGCACCAAACCTTTTGGCATAAGGCTGAATCACTAAAATCAAAGAGATATTAAATGTTTTGGTGTGGCACGCACTGGTGTGAGGGTGGTGTTGACACATAAACCACCCCAGGCCTAACGTTAGCCTAAAATAGGCCTGGGCTGTCTGACTCTTAAGCTGTGAATGTGTGGCGTCGCTAGAAAGGGAGCAGTTGCCTTGGCATTTTGAAGAACGTGTACAGAAAGTTCAATGTGGATGACGAAAAGATACAACTCTGTGGCTTATGGCAGATTAAAACACTCGGCAGTATTAGTATAGGCCAGCTGCAATACCTGACTTCTCTTGAAATGTTTCGCGACAAAGGAACATTTGAAGGATGTTGAACAGGAAAAATAACACAGCAGCATTTACAAGCTCCTGCTTGGCTTGGCTGCTAGGCTAGACGGCTTTCATAAATAGTGTTATTAGGCGAATGGAAGGCCTAAAGGTATGCTTTTAGTCTCATGTGCCCTTGAAGCCTACCTGTCCAGTACATACAGCGCCAGCAATATTCGGTGCATATAAATTCGTTTAATGCTTTCCAACAGCAATTTAACAACTCTCTTTGTAAGGATCATTAATTTCTTCATAAACAACTTTTGACGTAAAGCCTGTGAATACCATATTTTTCTATGGGCTTTTTTGGTACAAAGATAGGGTACTTACGCAGGCAAAATAAAAATGTTTTGACATTCGCGTCGGAAAATTTTGAATGGAGTCTCTGGATACCATTACGTTCGACAACTGGTGTAAGAAAACCAGTGTAAAGAACTTAAATCTAGTACGGTCAGCTGAACAAATTGATTAGTAAGTAACCGACTAATAGTTTGCATAAACTATATTTAGTACTGTGACTAGACCTACAGCCTATGTAAAAATGTGGGGGAAATGGAATTTTTGTCATTACACAGGGCTTTTGTTCCCAGCCGGCTTACAGTGAGTGTAGACACAAGTGTATGAGGTGTGTAATACCAGATTTATGAACGTGACACAAACAGTTAACGTTCGCTTTATTGAATGAAGATTTAAGGAAGGATTTATCTATTTTGATTATTACCTTTTTTTCAGATTTTGCATGTAGCTTTTTATTATTTTGAAGTTTGAAATCATATGTGATTTTACTTTTTCTCAAGTTGAATGAATTGGTTCAATTAGTCAATTAAGAATTTTGAGTACTGTTCTGGACTAACAAGTTTAGATTAGCCCATTTGAAAAGCAAATCAAAGTAAAACCTTATTTAAATGGAAAAATGCAATCACCCCAGTTTGGATAAGTGTACCCTGTTATCCTTTTCTCATGAAAGGATCTGATTTATTGTTGACAGAGAGTGGCATGTCTTTAGTGTTATCACATCTTATGACAATAGCTCCTTGCACTCATATGACATCGGTTATACTTGTAAGAAATATTATTTTGAAATAATATGAAATTTACAAATGAAAGGAGGTTTTGTTCTCTTTAAATCACAGAAGCGAAATGTCTAAAATTGCACAGAAAAGGGATTTTTGTTTGGTAGTGGAAATTAGAGAAGATTAAGGACAAGTCGGTGTTAACGATATCAGATTTAGAGATGTAAATATGACGATTTGCTCTTTATAAAAAGTACATTCAATAAGCTCTGTTTGTGTGCAAGGCCGGTGCTTCGTTTAGGTTCCCATGGCGGGTAAGCTATAGGTGAGCGTATCAAAGCCCCAGGATGAAAAGTCAGTATATGGCTGGATAACCCCCGTAGAAGTTTTAAAACCATTTTTACTGCACCTGAAAGTAATAGGCACTAGTACTAAAAAACTGCACTCGACTATGCGTCCCAAAATATCGTTTTGACGCTATGAAGAAAAATCCCTATTCAAATCTATATTTCATGGGCATTCCTTTGCTCACTAGAAGACCAACCTGATTAATGACAAAACTATTTATGTATATGAACTTTTCCTCTGAACAGGTAATAAGGCATAAGGAGTACAGTTGACGAGAAAACAGTTTATGCTTTGCGATTGTAAGTGACCAAGTCGAAATCCTAAGTAATTAAGACTTAATTAATGGTAAAGAACTGATGTGACGAAGTCTTCATCTTAACTTAGGATGTCGACAGGATGACATAATTCATCTTACCAAGTAGACATTGTTATAGTGCCAACATTATTAATGATAGACCACTGGTGTGAAAATTTCCTCCTACACTAAAACCAAAATATGGGTGGCGTGTTTCAGACTCGTGTAACTTGTAACACTATTTACCAAGATCATGGTTCCAGAAACTTGAATTGAGACAAATAAGCCTGCGCCTCAAGAATGTAAGTTTGGTTAGATTTTTTAAACGTCCGCTGTATATAACATATTATCAATAAGTGGTGGCTATTTTAAACGCCACAATGTGTGAACTCGAGGAAACTTAATTTAATCTTCTACATCGAAGCATAACTTACAGAAAAAGCGCCCGTTTGTCCCTGATGGACGTGGACAGTCCTCTCTCTTTAAAGATTATTATCTTTCTTTGCTTTCTGCGATGTCTCCCGAAAGTTGGTGAAAACGAAACGTTCATTTCCTACAGGATCCTGACATAGTAATTGGTGTTATCTATGGGCAATACCTAAGCGGTGGTTCTGACTAAGAATGTGTAGAGGTAATAAATGGGAGTCTTGGATCATCTTCCGTCCTTTCAACTTCAACATTTTATTATCATATTTATTGCAAACAAAAAAGGTGGATCGACTTGTAATTCATGAAGTCATAATAACCATGTGAATTCATAAAATAGAACCCTTATCCTTGTTCTTGTTCTATAGGGGGTATAACACGATCATGAAAAATTTATTTCAGCTGCAGGTAATGTAGCTCCTTATTTTATCTCTGAAGGATAAAATATTCTACCTTCAAGAGCAAACTGAATTAATTTACACAGGACACTTGTTACATCTTAAGTTTGATTGTTTAATTTACAGTTAAAAACGAAGTATCAGGCGTAGAGAAGCAGTAAATGAACGGGGCTTTTTAATATCTTCAACGAAATAGAATCTGATTAACTCTAACTGAAGTCAAAAGAAATCTTGGAACATAAAATTAAAATAATGCTCCCAAAACACTTTTTAATAGAACAAAACCAAAAGAAATTCTTCAACGTTTCATCTTCTGCATTGGAGATGAACAAAGAGGATTTGATTTTGTATAGGAAAGAGCTGGTTCCGAAGATCCTCTGTATTAAACGGTACTAAACGAACTTAATTTGGCAGTGTTTTACAGCGACAGGCGAAAGGGGGAATTTTTTCCGATCACCGATAGATGTTGGTGCTTTTGTATATTTCCAAGTGGATATAGCGTTTGGTAGGAACGTTTTTTTGGTATAAAATAGTGGTAAATGACTTTTTACGGTGCGATTAGGCCTGAAATTACAAAAGTCTTATAATATTTTTGTTCGGATCAATTGTTGGTCTTAAGGTTGTTTTCCAATTATTTGGGATTTCGGGAATATTGTAAAATGTAAAGAAAAAGTTACTGTTATTATTAATTTCAAGATAAAGGAAAGATAATCCACTATATTAGCGTTATCGTAGACCAAATTCCTGATAAAATGTACACTTTTTCTGCCTGAGAGTAGCCGAATGAGTAATATTATTGCCAATCTTAGTAAACGACTTATTAAGATTACATTGGTTTAAAAAGACATTGTTTTGTGAAGAGCGAAAGTAAAAGTCAGCCCATGCATTAGTTGTTTCCTGAATATAGATATTAGAAATTTAAGAATCATCTTTCCGAAGGTTACATTCAAAACGAAAACTATCCCTATTACTTCCTTAGTGCCAGGTCAAATAAAATTTCCCAAGTACCAACACTTTGCTTATGACATTTACATTTAAAAATCTTGTAGAGTGAATCTAAATCGACCATATTCAATCCACCATTGCATTGGTGTTAATAACGTCAGATTGTTTGGTTTTGTCTGGGTTGCTTGCCCAAATGAAGGTGAAGAAGAGACCGTCTACAGATAGGAAGATTCCGCCTTTTAGGCGAATCTAGTTTTACTCCGAAGGGAGAAAAATTGGTAATGGGCGCCGTCATATTGCCTATTTTACTCACAAGTCCACTTGTTCTTTGTGTACGTTTTCAGTAGCGAAAGGGTTTTGGAATCCCTTTGCAAACTTCGTAGGTCTAATGTAATAGAATTAAATGTATATTCGGTACAGCGGTGTTGTTACGGGGGGGGGGGGGCTGGGGGCCTAGCCCCCAGATATTCGCCAATCCCCCCAGATTTTTTGTGTCTTAATAAAATGTGTAAGAATTAAGAAAATATAAATGTTTGAACGGAAATAAACTTTGAAGTATTTCCTTCAAAAAATAAATAAATTAAATGTGTAAGAATCAAGAAAAAGTAAATGTGTAAAAAACACATTTTGGACACGTATGAAATCAACTTATAACTTTAAAATGGTTACTTTCACTAAATTAGGTATATAATCTGCACTGTCGTTTAATTCGCATATATATAATTCACTTAGACGATGAAACGAACGTCCCGACGACAAACTCGGATGTGACATTGTCAGGTTTAGACGCTTTCTGCCTTTCGGATGGCTGGTTGATTTACTGAAAACATGGCAACCATACACAGAACACCATTCTTACACGACCATTCCTATACGGTATCATACACAAAATATGCCGTACGGTAAGGTACTGCGTTCGAATAATTCTGTCCTGAACAAGTATGCCGTGTCTCTCTCTCCTTGCCCATGACAAGTGCACTCTAGAACGATTGTTTTCGACAAGTCCTCTTTTTACTAGTTCGCACTGGCGTTCGGGCGGATTTGTAAAATTGCCAACAAGGTCCGGATTTCATGTGTTTCCCACATGATCCCTACTTTTGCTTTGCGGGTTAAATAGTTTGAAAGATTAACTGGGGTATTATAGGTCTGACCAAGTAATATACCCATGACTTGAATCCGTAAACAAATACAGCACCACTTTGCATCTAGACACCACAGAAAACCGGAAAAATTTCGAAAGGGAAGGGTACACCCTTACACCACTACATCAGTACAGTGATCTATGTCCTCCTTGCTAGAAAATAAATATGGTAACCCTAGGTTGGAGACAAATGGTATGATCTAGGTGATATGTAATTGAGTAGTGGACATGTAGACTATGGATAGGGTGATGGACAAATGTAACAGAGATATACCAGAAGGTGAATATGGTAGAACTGGGGGAAGAATAAATGAAAAGGGATGCATAATTCAGTAGGATTCTTGTATTATCTCAGCTCATATGATATCCACGGCCTTACACAGCGGGGGGGGGGCGGGCAATTACCCCCAGAAATTTTCAAATGGTACCGTTTCCAACTTTGAGAACATACAGAGAAAACGCAGTAAAAATATAAGAACTTGCTGTGATCGTAATGATAAACTCAAACAATTTCAAATAGGCGGATCAATATTTTCATGTCTATATCTGTACACATCACCAATCATTTACAGCTCTATTAGGATGTTTTTCTAGCCTAGTTTTCCCTAAATTCTCGAGCTACGCGCGATTATGCATAGCTACAATGTTGCTGTTGTTGCTATAGGTAGCATTAATCATCAATGGCTTAAAAACGTTTTTAAACGGTGCAAGTTTAATCATAAAAAAGTTTTATAACCAATAATACTCCTTTCCTTCCCTTAAACCCTTCCCTTAAACTTTTCCCTTGAACCCTCCCCAACAACGGAGTTCAATGGCTGAGGTCATGCTGCACATCATATCCACCACGCTCTCGAAAATGACTTTTGTCGCACTTAGTCACAACTACTTTTCGTTTTCCTTTTAAAGCTGAAATCCCTCAAATATTGCACCATTTGCTTTCTATACGTCCTCCTGAGATTAAAAATTTTCGCCAAGGGGGGGGGACACCCGTTTCTTTTGGTCTCCTCCCTCAGGCCACAGATCAGTAATGCCCACTTTTTGCCCCTAGCAAAAAAGTGTATGTGCGGCCTTGTGTATTACCATTTTTCATGGACTGATTTTTTCCCATTATTTGAGAAATGGCAGAGATGAGATTCGAATTTCAAGGCTGGGTACATGCAGCTTAAAACACGTGGGAAGTACCGTTTCCGGCCATCTGGAGGGCTTGTAAAGCCAAAAATTTTCTTGCACGCTCTGCGCCAACTGATGGTGGCGCTCCGCTTAGATAGTGTTGACAAACCTGACCCTCGGCGGTGGCGGCCCCCCATTTGTTACCTAGGCCCCTCCTAAAAATTTCATCCTAGCTACGCCCCTGATTCGGTAGGTATATTATCAAAGCTACATAAAAACCGCGTCCTAATCGGAAGTTCACCATACATTTGTCGAGAAAACGCTAGCTTTTGAGTAGTCTTCGTTCTTTGAACACCTTGTCTTTCTTATGCTCGAAAGCACCCCCCCCCCCCCATTTTGGAGAATTTTGGTGTTCTCCAAAACAGAAAATCTCCCGGACTGGTATAAATCATGGAAAAGGGGGGGGGGGTGGATTAAACTGTGAAAAAGGTACACCAGCTGTGATGTAGCAAAGGTTTTGGTAATCGAATGGTGTACCAATTCTCATGGGATCCCTCGAGTACCAGAGGTTCAACAACTATTTTTGGAAGATTAGCCTGGAGAAGTCATACACCTGGTCTGCGAAAGTAACACCCAAATAGGCGATCGGCGTGTCTCTGAAGGTAAATCGCTAATCTCCAAAATAACTAGGAGGGTTTAAAAAACCGGCTTAAAGGAAAAATGTGAGATTTCTCAAATTCATTTTTAGGCCTGAGAAACTAGAGAAGGTATTAAGGTTTTGATGACGTCCATGTACAATAAGATCCATCATTCTGTCATAATAACAATGGCATCAGCATCAATCGAATTTTTGAAAAAAAAATGACCCTGAATTGAAATTGCATTCATATTGTCGTTCGAAGTAATTAATGAATTAAATATCTCTGTGCACGTTATTAATAGGTACAGACTAAGTCAGTAAACAACCTTGACGAACACCTTTAGAAACTCTGATTAACTTTTTGAGAACCCTTTGTTAAGCACACATTATGGCACTTTACCGTACATATTTTTTACCAATGTACATGAATTAGGTCCAAAATCAAAACAAAAGGCCCGACGTGTGTTGTATAAATTCCCAGTCTACACGATCGAAGACTTTCATAAGGAACTATTACTATGATTATTAATAACCCAGGGGCGGATCTAGGGTCTTTTCTGAGGGGGGGGGGGGTCCAACATAAAAAGGGCACATTCATTTTTTTTTTTTTAATTTTGGTTCCCATAAACGTCAGTGATTACACAACTTACCGCATATTGACAAAGAAAGGACATGCCAAGAGACATGCAAAAACTGGAATCAAAACCTGGAATCTAAACGGTGCAATTGCAAAGCGCGCGAAGCGCGCGAAATTTTTTTGGGTAAGCCTACACTTATAAGAATTTGTACTAGTTTAAAGCTTATATAGAACAATTGAGCGGACAGTTGGGCCCTATCGGGCATAACTTTATTGTACTTTCCTCCTCGAGCCACTAGACGTACCGTACGACAGACACAAGTGAACGTTAACCAGGTTTAGCGAAATGAGATCCAATTCCCGACATTTACATAAATCCATGTATTCTACTTATTAACTTGAAAAGGTGGAAAGGGTTTGTACTATATTTAGCTATAAGTATAACTGAACTGAGGAAGAGTGGACAAAGCGTACCGAAAATTTGGGGTTTTATCCCAGACATTACCCTTATGAAAGCCAAAATAAGTAAACTGACCATGGGTGGCGGCAGAATTTTTTTCAACAGGGGGCCGGACCATGTCAGCTACCCCAAGTTCCGACATTCCCTATTTCGAGGGTATGATGAGAAGGGCAAATGTGGGAGCCTCATTATCCCATGCAATTGCAGGCATATTTTGCATTATATCACTTAATACCCTATGATCCGAGTTGCGCACTGTTAGTGTTCTTTGAATCTGGATCGTGAAATTTAAAAGCGCGCGAAGCGGGCGAAATTTTTTGATAGACTTACACATAAAACATATGACGAAACGAAAAAAGAACTGTAGGGTTTGTAGACCGTATCGGGTGTAACATACATTGTATCGAAACCACCTGGACTACACGATGAAATAGCCAAACTTTGCTCCGTAAGTCGCTCACCAACTGACTGCACCGCATGACACACACAAGAGAACACCAACTAGACTTTGCGATATGGGATGAAAGTTACGACCTTTACATAAACTATGTATTCTGCCCATATGTTATCTGTTAAGGTGGACAGGACTTGTGCTACCCTGCTATGTGGAATGAAACTATTGAAAATCTAGAGTGACTCTACAGCGCGCGTAGCGCGCCGAAAATTGTGGGTTCTTATTACAGAAATTATCCTCTTGAGAGCAAAGAACAGGTAAACCGTCGATTAGTTGTCGTCGGGGACTGCGTACTTTCGACTAAGACTCCCTACGAAACTGTAAAACTTCTCCGATAGGGGGCCAGCCTTCCTCGACGGGGGGCATGAACCCTTCCCCCACCTGGCGCTACCGCTATCTCGACTGGGGGAGGAGGTTAAAATACTGTATGTTGTGTTCCCTATATAGTTGCGGTGCGACTGCCAAAAACACTCTGTCAGAACAGATGACTGAAGTCGAATGTTTGCCTTTCATTTGCGACAGCAGACCGGTGATCGGTCCAAAGACGTCAAAAAAATGAACCGACTGACACTGCGTTATTTGACCTGGTGGTGATTTTATATAGTAATTTTAAAATGAAACAAACACCGATTTGTCTATTGTGACTTCTGGTCAACTCTTGGCTGTGGACTTTACCTAAGACTGGCTTTTTATTCCCATCACTAGGGCAACACTACAAAAGGAGAGTAATTCCAGACTATAAATATCATAGCGAAACATATTTACCTACTCTCTCTTGTTCACGAGAGGATGGATACTAGAGGGTGGAGGGAAGGTTTCGCAGATGTAGCGTTTAGGGAGTGTGAACAGATCATTATTTTGTAAGACCAAAAGTCTAGCAGTGACCTTTTGGTATCAATATTAAAACCCAATAGTAATACGTTGCATATCGCTAGTGAGTATGACGTAATATCTGCGTGTTTTGTATTACTCTGAATGCTACGCAGACATACCGTAGTCACATTCTCTGTAAAACGATTACACTGTTCGGGTTTCGGGGCGGCCAATACAGGTTACCGTAGTCAAATATATTGCCAAAAGTTTCTGCGATACATGGCTAGACTTTTACGAGTGGATTGATCGATACTGGATGGGGGTAACCAAAATCTCCTCGGAATTGGACAACACTGTCATTACCTGTGAAACTGTCTGGTTTTTTTTGTTTTTGTTTTTGTTTTTTTTTGTTTTTGTTTTTTTTTGTTTTTGCTAGTGTGAAAAAAACATTTTTTGAAAAAGGGCACATTGGAAAATTTGAGGGGGGGGGGTCCGGACGCCGGCGACCCCCCCCTGGATCCGCCACTGTAACCCAAGTATTAGCAGTATATTTCCGCCAATGTAACGATCCTTTAGAAATCCTGTTTGCTCAGGGCTAATAGATTCATTAAGTATCTACTTCATGGGGATGGCTGTGCATTTGGCAGCTAGTTATAACAGTAGCTTAACTGGGGTGCCTAAAGTGGGAGGGGGGACAGGGATGAAAATGAGGTAAATGTACCGATAGCATATAGTCAATGTACCGACACTTAGTGTCAAAGGGTTATCACTTAATAAGTCACCCTCGTACCCGTGACCCCCCCCCCCCATCCACCCACGGGTGGCACCAGGATTTGCCAGACGGGATAGCCAGAGACCCGAAGCCACCGACAGCTCCGATCTCGTCGAAAGGTTGGTGAGGGAGAATTTGAAGAAAACCTGTGTACTATACCATGTCATTGCGGGGCATGTTTTGCATAAAATTTGTATTTACTATAGGAAAATAGTTTCGCGCCGATTTAATTTTTTTCCAAACTCTAATCTGTGAAAAAGCGAGCGAAGTACGTGAAATTATTTTGGTTGAGCCTATAAACTAAAAAAATCTGTGCTTATTTAACGCTTGCATAGGTAAATTGTCCTGGCAGTTGGGCCCTTTCGGGCACAACTACATTTTACCAGGGAGTTGTTATTTCCTGATTTTACTTCCCTCCTCGAGTCACTAGCCGTACTGCAAGACAGATACAAGCAGACAAGAGAAGATTAACTAAGTCTAGCGAAATGAGATGAAATTCCCGACATTTACATAATTCCATGCATTCTATTTATGAAGTTACTTTAGAAGGTGGGAAGGATTTGTAGCCTACTATATTGAGCTATAAGTAACGGCACTGAGAACCAGTAGATTAATTTTGGGTTTTACGTCAGAAATGACCCTTTTTGGAAAGCCAAAATAAATAAATTGACCATATGTGGCGACAGAATTTTCCCGAGAGGGGACCGGGCTATACCAGCTACCCTAAGTTCCGTCAGCTCCTTTACAGAGGGGGTGGTGAGAAGTAGATTTGAAGGTGCTTGACTATCCCATGCCAATGCAGAGCATATTTTGCACAATATCACTTATTACTTCAAGAGCCGTCTTGCGTACTGATAGTGTTCGTTTCGTACTTATAGTGTTCGTTTGAATCTGAATCTTGAAATTGCAGAGCGCGAAATTTTTAGTAGGTGCACACTAAAAACATATGTAATTATTAAGAACAGTAAAGAAAAAATAAAAAAATGTAGGAGTTGTAGACCGTATCGGGGATAACATACATTGTGTCGAAAGCACCTGGACTGCCAAATGGAATAGCCAAACTTTGCTGCATTCTTCGCTCACCAAGTAACCCTACCGCATGACACACATGAGAGAACAGCAACTACGCTTTACGACTGATGAAATTTTCGACCTCTACATAAACTGTGTGCTCTGCCTACATGTAACTTGGTAAGGTGGAAAGTACTTATGCTATCTAGCTATGTGGAATGGAACTAATGAAGAAACTGGAGTGACCCTACAGCGCGCCTAGCGCGCCGAAAATTTTTGGCTCTTATCAGAGAAATTGTCCTCTTGAGAGCAAAGACTGGTAAACCGTAGGGGAGACTATTCGTCGTTCACACCAGGAGGGTGTACCGACAAGATCAGCAAATTTACCGACAAACCATCCCAGGAAGCCAAGTGGGGGGAGGTGGCGACCGCCCCCGCCCCCTTTCAGTTACGCTAGTCAGTTATAATCTGCATTTAGTAAAGCAATTTGAAGCCAGGTTTTCAAAATCCGTTGAATTTTTGAAGAGTTGGGAGTAAGGGTTATATTGACTCCCCCTTGTTCGTTAAAGATGTAAACCCGACTACAAGCATGGATGAAAGTGTCATCTACTATCTCGCCGACCTTTTTGTAAAACTCAACAGCAATTCCGTTAGAACCTTGCGATTCGTTGAGGGCATGGAATTTATAGGGCACGATAACTGTCCTCGGGAGCAAAGCATTTGCAACTTAACTGCTGGTCATGGGAAAGCTCATTTTTATCAAATTTTGTATAAAAAATTTGAAAGAAACATTATTATCTTTCGTATAAAGATTCTGACAGAACTGTTATATTTTCTTTATAAATTTGTCATGGGAAATAATTAGAATGCCATTTCTACACATGAGATCGTTGATTACATTTTAAGACTTGTTTCTGTTCGCTAAATTGAGAATGTACTTGGAATTCTTTTCATCCTCTTCAGATCAGCTTGCATTTTACCTGATAATTATTTCATTAAGCTTAAAATCTTACATATTTTCCAGAGCAGACCTGGCTTTTATAAATTGTATTCTAGTAGAATATGACGGGAATCAGCATTTAAATTGTTCCAGTAGCGATATAGACTCTATCACATTACGTCCATACAAATTGCATTTCGAGAGAGACCTTCAGCAAGATATGGAGACAGACGTAATATTAAGTTTGCATACCTCCCACAAGAGACTTGGGTTATTCCTTCTACAGATCAATAGGGTTTTAGAAATTATTTTCTTTACTAGATCAATAGAAGAGATATATTTAACTTCCATTTACCCTTAACTCTTCTTTTGCCAACTTGTAAAGTCAGAGTGACGCTGAAATGGTCTGAACGAAAATAGAAGTAATTGTGGTATCAGGTATTGACTTTCTAAGATGACTTGAGACAAGGAGCAAGTGCGGTCTGCAATAAATACAGTTATTCATCTTGGAATGCTAGAAGAAAAAACAGCCCTTTTTTGGATTTTGTCCAATTAAATCAACCTTTGCGTTAGATCCAGCATTCAGTCCGAGCCCTAAAGTTTGTTTGTGGAAGACCGTTTGTTTTGTCCAAATCTAGGTTCCTTGCAAAATCAAAACCCCCTCTCTCAATGATTGCATTCTAATCACGACACCCGATGAGGCTTCCTGCTTCGCTCCCTCGATTTTGGCCGTAGACATTAATTAATTTTATACATTAATGGTAGAATCTACCATTTAAAATGATAAAGCGCAAATTATTATTTTTGATAGCAGCATTCATTATTGTGAAAGTAACGGAGTGCTTATTAGAACTGCAACCCTATTCCTAGAGAAGTTCTTACGTGAAAAGACGGTCTTCCCGCCCCATTCACTTGACCTGTCTGATGCCACAGAATGGATCTTGCAAAAGGCTAAAATCAAAGTTGTGCATTTGAAATAGGAAAATAATTTGGTCATTTTAGTACCCTTGAGCCCCCTGATATTATACGAACCACATTTATAAGTAGACATAGCAAGTGATGTTCTCAAGTACGATGTTTTCCGTTTCCTTTGGCAAAGATTGCAAGATGTTAAGATGGAATAGTAAATGGAAGTAAAAGGGTAAACTACCACAAAGCAACCCCGAGACTAGCCCAAGACTTTTCTCCAGCCACACACCTCCATTACCGATAGAGATAACATGACTACTTTCGTAGATCCATACTTACATGAAAAGCTAAACCACGTGAGATGAAACAGTAGAATCCTACCAAAGTAGGTTGGCTTGAAATCACAAAGTGATTAATAAGTTGTCTTGAATGTGGTGCCATTTGCGTGATTGAACGCTGGTAGAGTACAAGGTAAAAAGTCAACAGAGACACTGTATGAATATTCTTCCGTCTGGAGCCGTCTTCCTTTACGAAAATGATACAGGCCGGAACAGTCCAGGGAATGTAAGCATGGTGTACATCTGGCATTTTTCTTATTTCTGAAAGCTCATAGCGCAGGGTCTGGCGTCTTACTAGCGTAAGCACTAGCAAAAAAATTTCCTTGGGGAACTCCCTTCCAACTGCCCGAAACAACAATGAACGATGGAGAAGCGTAAGAAACGAAGACAATAAATGAAGGTAAATTTATCCTAAAATATGGCTAAGATCTATAATTTTAGGTAAGTTTACGGTCGATTTTCTTTTTCTCTAAGTGATCAGATATGTAAACATGGTAAAATTACTAGCAACCTAAAGAAAAAGGATGAAGGACAAACCAAATTTAGAAGCGTATTTACTCGCTGTAGGGAAAGGACAGGTACGGTAAATGTGAATCTGCTGTAAAAAATTGTCTTGAAGGGTTCGATTTCCTGCACACTAGAGGGCTTGGGACTCTTTACACCAATGATCTCTCTTTGATGAAACTGAGATTTACCAGAGTCCCCCCCCCCCCCTCTCCGAAATTCTTAAATCAGTTCGTAGTTTTTGTGATCGATTAAAGCTTGTAACATGTCCCTCTAAACTGCTGACATACTGCTCACAGATTTTGTTTGCTAATTTGAAATTGTCACGTCTTTTAAGAACCTTTTGTTTTGATATGTTACCTCCGAATGATGGGCAAAAGTATACATTGCTTGAAATTATATTTTCTTAATGTAGTCTGTATGGACAAGTAGTCTATAAAACCATTTTTAGCCAGAACCTTACTTTGATCATGGTTTTATCCTTCCATTGGTTACTTGCAAACACACTATAGCTATCCCGGGACAAATAAATCTTTCTCCACATTACGTTGTTGACGATTTGTTCTTCCTATCTTGGTTTTCAGTTCAGCAAAATTAGTTGATGATAATACGTATTTATGTAAATCAAATATATCTGTTCTTTTTATTTTTTTGTTTAAGACATAGGATAATATTCTTACTGAACTTTGAAGTAATCTGCCCCACTGACAGATGTTAAGCCTTTGTCATCTTTCTAATATAAGCGACTTTAGTAACTGCACTTTTAAGGGAACCAATTTCTTTTGTATTCCAGTTTTTACGCACGTAAAGTAGCATTCTTTTCGGTGAATACGGTAAGTCTACATTTTGCCTACAAAAGTAGAAGTTCCGCATTATTCCTAAACTTACGAATCATGGATCCATGTTCAGTAAGTTATTTAAACTTTTACTGAACCCTTTTGAAAAGTGTAATCTGGCGTAAGGAGACGAAATCATTTTTGTTTTCCTTAGCGATTGGCGATAACATGGCAATGGGTAAAATCATCCCAAAATTGTTTGAGAAGTAGCAGACGGCAACAACCATTGTCATCACATCCTGTGATCCCTTTCAAGTGGTGAAGAACTTGATAAACGAGATAAACGGGAGATAACTTTCAGAAAACCAGAGAGTGTCAAAGCACCCGGGCTATGTGAGCGATCCTGTGGCTACGAGTGCACTCAGCAACATGTCCTTAACAGGACACGGTACAGCCGGCGAGAGCTCAGCTCTCGCACGTCTTTCCTAGCTCACGCGGAGCTCGAAACTGGCGTAGCTGCCCGTGGAAGGAAAACTTTCACTCCACATTTAACAAGTGCAGTCGGAATCATATTACTAAATTTTAATTGGTAACCATCTAGTATGAAAACTGGGTGTTTTGAAATGCCTAAAATCTGCTCTTGGGATAACTGACCCTAAAAGTGGGCCTTTTAACGGCCCGGCACAGTCCACTTCGACCAAGAGACGGGATGATGGACTTCGGATCTGTGATCACCGTGGTCCATAACCTCTAGGACGCAATTCTTATCAGGCGTGAGTAGCCTCGATTTCATTCCCCTTTTCCCCTGGGGTGGGGAATGGGTGAGAGGGATAACCTTCCTTCAACTTCAGAATAACGATAATAACACTCCTGGGATTTCGGACATGCTCATTTCAAAAATATAATTTTCATTCCTTTAGTTTTTGAAATATCTGGCTTTATTAGAGGGCGCCCTCTATTGAGCCATAGACCTATACAAATAAGCTGTGCCATCAATATGACCCACCTTTATGTAGTAAGATATATTGCAGTCCTCTCATGATATTTTTTTATCGTAGATATGCTCTTTTTGGTGAGCTTGCGGAACACCAGGTGAGTGAGGGCGCTTTAAGTATATGAAGGAGAAATATGATAGTATTATGTATTGGCCTAGAAAATTGAGAAAAAGTGACCTTTAATTCTTCTGCTGTCTTTCAATGTACCTTTTTAAGGGAAATATACCTGCAAGAGGGCGCTGTGAAATAGGGGTGAGAGCCCCTTCCCCTGGGGTATGACCTACGACCTTTTTGAATTAACGTATGACTTTTTTGATAAAATTTCACGTTTCAAATTCCATATGAAAACGTCCTTAGAACAGTTTTTACATTATCGGTAATTTTTTTTTTACATTATCAGTAGACGAACTTTTTTACATCATCGGTAAATTTGTTTTACATTATCGGTTCAAAGAGTTTTTTACATTATCGGTAATTTTTTTTTACATTATCGCTAATTTTTTTTTCTTATCGGTCGTTTTTACATTATCGGTTGATTTTTACATTATCGGTTGTAACACAGCCCGCCCTCATACACTCCCGTCTACTCGCCTAGTTACCTGGCAGCTCCGCTGCTGGGGAATTCCAGCGAATTCCTTACCGGGACATTTCCCGCGTACCGCTAAGGAAGCGAGGGTGAGTATGGGTGGAGGGAGAAGTGTTTGTACTCCATTCTTAACAACTCCATGGTAAAACAATGTCAACCTTCTTTGCCCGGCAATTTTAACTTGGGCAATTTTGAAATATTAACAACCTTTAGTGAGTGTTATGCTATTAGCTGTATCCATAATGTGCTTTCTATAAATATTTTGATCACTTTGAATTATTTCCTGGTATTGTTATTGAGGATGCATGTACAACAAGGTTAAACAAATTAATAGCTTCCATTATAATCAACGAAACCGTGTTTCATGAGTACGTATAACCAGCATACGGTACTCGTTATAGCCTACCAAGTTTCACTTACAACTTGTGACACATCAGTTTGACCCTGAGTTAGTTCCTCCTAGTAACAAGCCGACTCTTCTGTATGCGTCCACAAGTCATCCTCGGATACGTTTTTTTTTTTTTCAAAAATCCATTAATTGCTAAGTTTCTGGTCAATTTGATGGAGCTTGCCATTAAAAATTCTGTTTTCTTTTATTCAAATCAGAACTTAAAAAGTCATCTGGTAAGACCTTCATGCATTCAGTCCTACGTGTACTTATCCACTTTTCAGCAAATGAAATGACTACATATTTTAGTCAAACTCAGCGTTAAGCAAGCAGTGGTGATGTCATCTCTTTACATTGGTGAATCCTGTTCGATTCTCCCATTTTCAGTATAACGGTAACGACGACAAGGGATTACAAAACCAGCCGTCCTAAACAAATGGGGGGAGGGGGGGGGGGGTTATTACCTAAATTAGCAGTATGTATAGTCTCAAGACAGACAAACAAGCAATCTCAAACATTTTCTTAACTCATCTCAACATTTCTTTCTCGTTTGTCATTTATATGTAGTCGTAGTTATAACACCGTCTAAAGAGCTCATTGAGACAAGCATTCACTCAAAATGTTATTTTTGATGTAAACGTCAACTTCCAGAACGGCATGCACTCCTGCTGCTTTTATGAATATAGCCTACTGACAGGATATAACTATGCTTTTCATGTTTGCCAAATCTCCACTGGTATTGCATATTACTACAATAAATGATCATTGCGAGTAAAAATTTCTGCACTGATTTAACTTTACTTTAATACTTTCATTTGCAGTTACAGCTGCAGTTTAATAATACAGTGACATGAGCAGTACGTTAACTGTAGTGAATGAAAAGTGTTTACTACAATTTCATTCAAAATATAAATGTATAACAAGCTACTTAGCATCAGAATGGAAATACGGATTTTGACCTACGTTTACCAGAAGACTTGTTCAATTATTAAACAGAAATGCACTTTAAAATACAGGAGTACGTACAAATGTAATGAACGAACGTCTTTTGCAGGAAAGGAAGAAGTAACCGTGAATAATATTCCTTTGTCTTGAACAGCGTTGTGATACAAGTACCTCCTTCAACTAAACTTTCATAACTATGGCATGCAGCTCAAAGGTATTCTACGCATTTATGTTATATTCATCACATCAAATCAATAAATACACCAGGCATGAGACTACTAATGTTGCGCTTGTACCAGTAATTCCGGTAACCACAAGCAAAACCGGGTAATTAGCACCGTTTGTCCAAACTCTATACTTACTCTTTGCTTTCCTAATCTATTTGTCACTTGTAGCTAGTCTACCTTCATGGTTGTATTACACTGTAATCTCAAAGATGAAATACATGTTGTAGCTTCCAATATATGTGATATACCAAAGTTAGCATCACTCGAGAGACTTTTGAATTGATGTTTGAGAGCAATAAAAACTTGATTATCAGGTCTGGACTTCCAACTTCTTAAGAATTAACGCAAAAGCTATTGACATAAGAAGTAATCCCTGCAAACTAGTATTTGCAATTGGCTTTAAGTTGTTAAGAACCGGAGAGGTTTTAACAAATAAGCTTTCAATGGTACTCTTCTTTGAAAGTAATTTTAATACCCCGGACTGATTCAATATGTAAAGTTTTTCACAGAATCGTCAGCAAAACTAACAAATCCTTCATTTTCCCATCGGGTGATACTGACAGGAATATCAGTGTCACAGCATATTGTTCCCTCTGCACATACTTTTATAAACTCCCCAGTCTTCTGATAGTGTGCAACTTTCCAAATATTGTCCTGTGTTGTATCAACAAACAGAATTAGCCATGTATACCCAGGCCATATGAGGCAAGCTGGGAAAAGGTTAGTTGAGCTCGGCGGTGGCTTCAAGATACCACTTTGCTTCAAGGCACCGCCATCATTAACCTTTAAGAGAATAACGTCTTTACAGCCTAGGCCACTGACGGCAAAGAGATCATTCACGTATGCTACGAACCTCACCGAGGGTATCCGATCTTTTGTTTCTATTTGTCGTAATGGCTCGCCAGTGACGCGATACTCTCTGATCAAAGTACTGTAACTAACAGTAATGAGTAACTCGTCGTACTGATCATTGGTTGGATGGTGAGCAGCAATGCTTGTAATCCACGATCCTTCATCGATCTTGTCTATCAGAAATGATGAAATCGTCTCAACGGAGTCGTGTATAAAACCAGTCCAGTGAGGGTGAATAATGTAGACGGTTTTCCCAGTAGCAAACAACACGTGTTGAATGTTATGATAGTAAAGATTTATACACGACATTACAATGGGTGATATCTTATCTCCAGTAGGGACTAAATGCCTCCAATATTCATTTGTGGGGTCCTTTGGATCTATGCAGATAAGGCGCACGCCCCCATTCAATTGTCTCTCATCATACAAATGAAGCAGTTGCTTTTTCTGCAGTTCCACACCCCCAACTAAAGAACATGATACAGTCAACCCAAACAAGCCATCATTGGCTATTTTCCTGTAAGAAAAATCGACGGTCTTCTGATTTACTTTCATCTCTTGCTCTTCAATTTTATCTTTAATCTTCTGGATTTGCTTCAAGACCGCGTTTATTCTCCTTAACTCGTTCAGACTATTTATGGATGAGGCATTTACGTCAATCGTTAGGCTCTCTAAATTGTTCGATAATCGTTCAATTTTCTCGCGCTCTGACATTAAAGTCTTTAAGTCCGAGAGTTCCTTTTCATCAAGGTTCTTCATCAAGCTACGTTTATGCTTATCCAGCTTTTCTTGTGTAGCTAAATAGTCGGACTGGATTTCTTTTCTGACTTTTTCTCGACATTTGAAAAGAAATTCTTTTTTATCAGTCCAGAGGTTCTTTGTCGTTTCACAGTTTCCTTTCAGAACTTGTAGCTGCGTCTTTCCTTCCTCTCGTAGTGCACATATACGATTAGGTACACCGGCGATTTCAACGACATCACAACGCGTTGACCTATCGTGTAACTTAATAATACATTCTGCACATACCTGTCTATCACATGACAGACAAAAATATTTGAGTCTGTGATCTTCGTGCTCTATGCATCTGTCGCATTCTTGTGGGGTGCCTGCAAATAAAACAGGCAATATGATAATTGTGATGATTTTAGCATTAATTATCCATTGAATATTATTCCGTATTATCGAATTCGAGCAGACATTTAATATTTGTTAGTATTCTAATTTTTTTCTTAAATTATGATACTAAGATCTGCATTCATTGAAGTTAAGTGCAGTTTTTCCTAGTAACGATGGCGGAAAACATGTTTTCTATGTTAAGTAAAATATCTGTAGGTACACAGCTACAAGGCCCCATTAGGTAACAAGGTGTCTTTCGATAGTATCGTGATAGGTCAGCTATGCTGAAACTCATCTATGAAGTTATTTCCAGTCACCTTGCTTATGCTAACTCGCTTGTCATCATGCTATGCTTCAATGGATCAGAATGTTTCTGCTGGAACTGTGTTGTTTGGCCAAAAATTGCCCATAGACAATAAAGCTTTTGGCTTTTCGTGGTTGTAAACTTGGTACCCTTTGCCAATATGAGTAACGCTTCCAATCAAGCAACAAAAATTCGATCCCCAGAATCCCACTTTCTTTTCAAGTTAAATGTCCCGACTTCTCCGAAGAAATCTGTTGATGGGTCGAACTTTCAACCATGCTGAACCGTTTCTATGAAACTTACTTCCTGTGAAAGGCAGGAATTTTGATTACCTTGACCAATTTAAAGTGCCAGAAAATCTCACACGAAACAGAAAAGTTATTTCATTACGTTAACTTCTAGAACATCTCCAATGCAAAACAAATAAGTGTTTAGTAAATAGCTCAGACAAAGCAAAAACGGCCTGTACTGAATTTAAAATGATTGATTTCATAACCACACAGGCTGTGTGAGAGCTACCTGGGTGGTAATTTCTACGGATCTTTAGTGACAAACCAACTAGAGTAGTGCTTTTGTCATAGTTATGTCAACCAGTGTGGAGGTACCAACTGTATTGAAAACTATTGGATCACCCCTTAATGAGTATGGGGGGGGGGGGGGAGAAGGTACCACAGAGCTTTGAAACGCTGTATATAAGACTTGTTACTATTGCTTTTGTTGGTGTTGCTGCTGCTGTTGCAGGTAGAGTACATTTTTTTTCTTGTGCAGCGTAGGCTCTGCTTGATCTTGTGTTATAGTACCCTGGCATACTATTTCGGAAAATATTGAACATGGCCCTAAGCACGAAGGCGGTAAAACGTGTGTTTTAAGAAATATACCACCAAGCGTCAATTTGCATTCATAATAGCAGCACCATTTTATCCTAGCTTCCAGATCTACCAGAATCTAGGAGACTTCAAATTTTCTACAGTATCAGCTTGTGGTCTGTGCAAATAGCTACCCAAACATGTTTTTTTCCATAACGCTGAAGCTACTCGTCTTCCCACATGCTTAAACGAATGCATAAAAACTGACATGGGATTTTACCAAGGAAATGTACACAAGTCTAAGAATATCGCCTCTTCAGTGCTGCTTTTCCTAACCTACTTTCTGAGAATGATTGTTTTAATGTATTAAAGATGGATATTCGATAGACTGTTTTTTTGTAACCTAGGACTCTTTTAGTGATGTAACCAGCTTTTCCTTTAGCTTACAGTATTCCAAATAATGGCCAGTCACAACAAGTTTCGTATAACTGGTGTACCGGAGTTTTCAGGTGTCTCAGTATACTGGAATTTGACCTTGCTGCTGGGAGCCTTATAACAAAAATCAAAGACTCAATAGAATTGATTTGGAACATTTGTCGTTATTTAATTACGGGATCCCAAAATTACCTCGTAAATATTTAGAGTTATAATCACTTGAATCAATGCATTACTTACATTGATCGTAACCTGTGTGGAGGTGCCAATTTAGGGTTGGAAAACTTCCTTGTTTGCAACTTGTTCACTTGAAAATCGTGAGAATTAGTAGGACACACTGTGTCAAAATATGTAATAATTCTGTTTAAAGCTAAAAGGGGTGAAACTCACCAGTTTTCATGACACAATCACATAAATCTAGAACTCGGTCCGAACACTGGTCAAAGTTCAAATTTTGTTACAAAGCGACCTGTTTTGACTTCATTAATCACGTGATGAAGAAACGTAGCCTATCAACTAAAAACTGTAATCATAGGCCAATAATTGCAGGGCTCAGTTTGTTACTCTACAGTTACTGGATGCGTTATTATAAACATGAGTTTTCCTATTCAAAAATTCTGTGATTTTTTACCTCTGGCTTCTATTGACAATTTAGTTTATTTACATATTTACCTCACCTAATGAAGGATTCGTGCTTTTATCTATTTTTTTTTTCTGTTTGTTGTTGTTGAGTTCATTCAGTTCAGTTTTGCGTACAATAGCATTCACTTACGAATAAATTGCCATGTCCGGACTGTAGAAGTATGGTTTTTATAATTTTTTATTATTTGATTTTTCCTTTAAAACTTGTCGTTAATAAGTGATGACCCTGCAGCTTTACAAGTGGGCTACAATTGTTAAAGTACATGCGATAATGCCAAGGTTATCACTATAGAAAAAATGACACGGTGTCATGTTTGAAATTACACTTGAAAAACGGTATGGTCCAGATTTTACACAAAGGTCAAATTTGGTTACCTTTATGACCTCTGTTGACCATTTGGATATAAAATTTCATATTAACTAACAGAAAACAGCTCCGTTAATAATTTGAAGTGGGAATTTATCTATTCTCGTGGTTTCTGCATGTAAACATAACCATTTCATTTTCCCTTACTCTTATTTTCTTTTCAATTTTTCAACACCGTGACAATTAGAGGGATATCATTTCTATTTACCTAACTTGCTAATATATGCATATTTACTCGGATTTTTCCTGCTTATCCACATTCAAGGGAAAGCAAAAACACAATAGCATAAATTACCATTTCTGTGGACACTTGTTTCGGTCTGAACCTGACCTTCATAATGTTCAATGCAGACTCTGTGATAGCTAGTTCGACTTTGAAGAGATAACGCTCAGAAAGTGGACTATGCCCACTTAAACAACCGCTACAGAGTTTACTATCCTTTGAATAGTCTTCATAGTCAACAATCTCGAAATATAAGACAGATAAGCAGGCTTTATTAAGTACACGGTTACAGACTATTCATATTACTCGAAAACCAGGGGAATATACTAACATGTACTTTTGCACACAAAGAAGCAATTGTAGGTTCGTATGGATATGTAGTATTGTAGTCAAACGAGTTAGCGAAGAGGCAAGCCAGCGTCAGGGCCAAGGAATTTAAGTACATGATCCCTCGGGATCCCCCTAAATCATGTTACAAATCATGTTTTAAGTAATATGGTGTGCCTATAATCCTTGTACGTTAATTCAAATATAAATATGGTCAAATAAAAAGTCCACGCGTTTAATTATCATGTCAATTGTCGTACAAATAAAAGGAGAATAGCAGGAGGACAAAGCATAAAGGTATATATTTTTTATGTACGACGTGTCAAGTGATGCTTCTACAGTAAAGTGCCCCGACAGCGCGAGCTGTGTTAAGCCTTAAAGTTCCTGCTGGCTTTGTGTTAATTCCATAGGCTTGTGTAAGTAACCAGAGCAAGGGAATTACTGCATTGTATGTAACGCCCACATACGAACCCTTGTTATATATGAATAGTGCTTAGTTACATTTGAGCTTCTAGCTAAACAATTGTTCCATTTATTGGATATTTACCGTATCAAACCTGACGAAGTATGCATAATTATTAGTGAAGGTATTGTTGTCTTGAAAATGCTGCATGAAAGAAGTATTATTCCCTATTTTTTGTATTGGACTAGTTGTTGCCAACGTTCGCTTCACAAATTGTTGAACACATATATTGAACAAACAATGTATGCGTTTAATTGGCTCAGTGTGTTAATTGCATAATTTTCCCCACACAGGTAGTTCCTTTTAGAATGAGAGTTTGAATAAAGAGAACAACATTTGATATCTAGGCATGAACATATAATCGGGAGATGCGAATAAAACCATTAATTCTCTTTCTTGAAACATTACATAGGAGTAGTTAAAGCTCATAAAAAGTGAATTGAAAAAGACCCAGACATTGCATTTAGTTGTTATTAGTACAAAAGAAAGCTTTTCATGAAGGGGGGGGGGGATTCCAGACTACAACCACCAGAATTCTCTGAAAATGGTAATAAATGAATCACAGAAGTGGATCAAAGTTTTTTTGAGGAGGCAGTGTTCTAGATTTCAAACAGGGGCGATGGGAGGGGGGGGGGCAACGGGATGGGGTGGGACCGAGGCATGATAGGCGAAGGCTTTACATTATGCGGAGGCTTTCAAAACTTCAGTGTTTCACGTCTCTCCTTTAGAGAGGCCAATTGGTTCCGAGGTCGGCCTGTGTAACCTGGGAGCCCGGGGTCGACCGCACAGAAGCGTTGATAGCGCTATCAACACCACTCATAGCGCTGATAGAAAATTCCGGGCGCACAGAAGCTTACTGATGGGGGGATTAGCTATCAGCGCTGACATGCTATCAGTAAAAGGCCACACAGAAACTATCACTACTCGTAATGTTATATCAACTCACTAACAGTGACCAAGGCGCCGACAGTGACTTTGATAGCACAACATTTAATTCCTAATGGAGAAAAATGCAACGCACAGCGGTCGACATCGACCTAGTAGATGACGAGACGATCCAAAAAGGCAAAGATATGCAAACCTAAAACAGAACTAGTGAATGTGGTTGTTTCTAACACGACTTTCAAACAATTTTTCTCCGTCTTTTCGATATAGTAGGAATTGAATTAGAAAAACGGTACCTTCAGTTACAAATATGTTTCTGTGATAAAGGCTTAGTAGCAAGGGACATCAGTGGGAAATTGTCCCAAACTAAACAGTAGTCTTATTAGGAGGAAGTGGTTGCAGACTGACTGGGCTATGCAAAATTTCCACCTTTCGTGAGTTGGCTTGAATGCAAAGTTTTTGAATCTTTGGCAAAGCTTCGTCAAGCGTTGAACTGATTTTTGGTTCAGGAATCAGCATTTTTAGTATTGTTTTTCTGTTTTGTTAGGTTGTAAAATGAGAGGATGTTGCCTCAGGGCAGAGATGACACCTCTACTATTTGCGAACGTTTCCGTGTTCTAAGTTTTCCTAGATCTAAAAATTGGTGTTGTCTTTAGTAAAGACATGGTGTGAAATTTTAATTATTTACTGAATTTTTCGACCGTGACATGGCTCCTCTACAAGGCTGGTACCCGGTGCGGGCTTCTCCCTAGCGCACTTAGTGATGTCACTGGGGATCCACCAACGGTTGGCGAGTAGCCATAGCGTAGGACTGTAAGGAAAATGTCGGTCAAATGTGTCCCAGATGGGGCAAATGACACGTTTTTGACCTAAAAAATTGCACCTTAGCATTCTTATATTTTAGATTCCATGATAAGTTAGTCTGTAACAAGTTTCTGAGATTTCAAGAAGAAAAATTAGATTTTATTTAAAGGAAAAATGCAATCTAAATTGGTGTACCCAGGAATCCTATTTCATGAATGGTTTTCAAGGATCATGTTACAGTTCGTTTCTGAGTTGTAAAAGTCCCGTATGGAGTAACTTTTTGGTTTACCTTGTATGTGCATTTTTTTTTGTCTAACACATCACAAAAGGTACTTGAAATTAAACAATAGGACATTTATAAGATTTAGCTGTGTTTCAAAATTAGTTTGCGGCTTCTGCTTATGCCTTTTATATTCGGTTTCTTTACCAGCTCGTTGGGTTTAGCTAATGATTAAAGGTAACCATTTTGCTATTTTATCTTTTGCCAATTTATATGCTGGTGAAGATATTTAAGCTGTGTATCTTGTAGGAGGAACACTATGGTTTATTCGTCAGGAGAAAACCCGCATTAAGAACACACCCATGGCGGGTGACCCCGGAAAAATTGGGAAAAGGAAACTTTATAATACAGTTTCCCAGGTTTGGGTTCCTAGAAATCATAATTTGAACAGTGAAGTTTCAGCATTTACGTATTCTTCTCAGAAGTGTTATTTACGATTT
Source organism: Holothuria leucospilota (assembly GCA_029531755.1). Lineage (NCBI taxonomy): Eukaryota > Metazoa > Echinodermata > Holothuroidea > Aspidochirotida > Holothuriidae > Holothuria > Holothuria leucospilota. The sequence continues at coordinate 91,522,462 of CM055961.1, forward strand.
GGAAATCTCAATTGGCAACTTTCCTCTGCCCCCGTAGGGTACGGCAATCAGTTGAATTTGTTCGTCCTAAAATCAGTACCTTTACATAGTAGTACATAACGCACAACCTCACAAATTGTCTAAATTCACAAGAACCGAGGATGGAAATACTTGGCTTTTATCAACACAAAGGATGTTCATCAAATGTAGGTCTAAGTAACGCGATCTATGGACATATTCTACCTGTTTCTTCCTGTATTTGAGGTAGCATACCTGAATATAACACTCCAAATGGCGGGTACTAGCCAAACCAAATGGGAAATCCCCATCTGTAATATGTTAATGAGCCTATCAGCGCCTTATCAAAGAGCACTTCTATCAGCGTCTTCTGTGCGGTCAGTTTACTTCTGTTGATAGTAGCAGGCTTGATAGAGAATTGATAGCGCTATCAAGACTGTCACTATCAACGTTTCTGTGCGGCCTCTCCTAGACTCTCTGGACTACTTTCAGGTTGCGAGCGCTACAATAGAACGTCAAATCGTACTAACATTTCACTGTTATACTAGGGAGCTGTTAATTAGAAGGGTATACATCAGAAAATTTAATTTATGGTAATTTGATTAGATCCACCTCATCGTTTGCACAGTTTCAATTAATGAGTGAATATTAGAGCTAAGGGTATCTACTTCTTTTGTCTGTTCCCTTTCAGCTGGTACATGATACCTAAGTAAACCTTATATACACATACTCATACCTTATGAGTAAGATTAGGAGGAACAATACTTTGATCAAAAGGTTGTTACTGACAGTCAGGTAAAAACACTTCTTAATAAATCCAAACGACTACCAATTCCTAAGGAGTCTAGAAAGACTGACTTACAAGAAGAAGCTCTTACACTGGCACAATGCGTAAATGACTAAAGAGAGGTGCAAGACTATAGTTTGTTTTAACATTATAATAATTTCTGCAAACTTTCGCAATTTGCGAAAGGTAAGTGCATGATCACCATGTTACATGAACTTTAACTACCTATTGCGATAAGCGTTGGATTGCGTTGGGGACTGCAAATTATTTTCCAAGGAAAGCGATTGGCAATGCTATAGCATACATCTAAAAATTTTTTGACATTTCTTTCAACGCAGCAGGCGACATGAACTTTTTGTTAAACACTAACAATAGCTTTACGCCCATTGTATCTTCAAGTGCTATACAAAGCAAGTGACCTTGGCTGTAAAGAGATGGGCACACAGAAGAGAACTGCCGTTTTATTTCCTTCTAAATAACAACTCCCTTGTAATGCAGAACACAAGAATTTAGATTAGACTGATTTTATACCCTTAATATGAGCAACAGCCTATCGATTTTAAAACGTGGTAGGCTTGTTGGCGGTAAGAATGAATGGCTATTAAGGGCTAAAGCGACATTAGAACAAATCTACTCGTGGTCTTTCAGTTAGCCAGCTATCATCAATCTATTAATCATCAATACTATTGATATCTCTGGTGGTTTGGTTCTATCAAGTATACAGTCAAGAAGAATGGAACTCATTTGAGAAGATCTTACCTGCTTTGCGGTCGTATAACTTCGACAAATACATCCAGTCGAAGATAAAGTGACGTTAATTAGGAGCAATAATTTCAAAACAAAGAGTACAGACTACAGTTTTGGCACCAAATTCAAATTGTTCGGCTAGATGAGCTTTAAATAACAAATATCCAATGATTTTCTGGCCATTTTGGACTGGACGAGTCTCCTGACTGGGAGACTTTTGAGTTTGTGTTAAACCCGTAGCTACCCAGCAGAGAAATTCATGAATAGTATTGTGCCATTAGTAAACTACTTAAGTAACTTAAATAGACGTCAAAAGCATTCCCTTCCATATATATATATATATATATATATATATATATATATATATATATATATATATATATATATATATATATATATATATTAACATTAAAGGCACCACACCAGATAACAAAAATGAGAAAATCATAGATCACATATATATATATATATATATATATTATATATATATATATATATATATATATATATATATATATATATATATTGGTCGATAAAGGTTGTAAAAAGTGCTAAAAGATTGCGCAAAATTCCACGACGTTTCGAGTATAGACTCTTCATCAGGTGGCAAAGAGATGCAACTGAACAACAAAGAAAGGCACGGCAAACCGGTCGTACAGAGTCAACACTGTGTAAAAATGCGAAAGAAGGCTGCAAAAAACTGGTAAAGAGTAATGAAAAGGGAAAAAAGTTAATAAAGGTCCATTCTAATGTTAAGACCGTGTGGGAAGAGGGTCCCGAGCTTCGTGATAAGCCGGTTTTCGGCGGTCTGACAATCAGGGTCAGAACCTCTGCACATTAAGGCTGCGGTAACGGCCAAGTCTTTAATTGAGCACGGTGGTGGTGGGTTGAAAACCTGAAGGTTCTGTTTGATGGACCTGAGGTGTTCAGTGATTCCATCAGCCAGCCGACGTTTGTTCACTCCCACATACAGGCAATTGCAACGTCCACAAACTAAAATGTAAACCAAATTTGTGGAAGTGCAGGTAAAGTGTTGGTTCACACTGAATTTGCTACCGTTAGAACCCAAAATATTAAGGAGTGTGTTCTTGCCAACCACTGGGCATGTGTTGCACCTACTACGACCACAGGGAAATGTACCTGGGGTGTTGTCAGTTGGTTGTTGTGGATGGGAAGCCCGAACTAAGTGCTTGGAAATGTTCTTTTCAACTCTGAAGGCAGTAATGGGGCTCGGGGAAAAGGTCACGGGTTGAAGGGTCTCTACATTCCTGTAAATGGCACGAATGATTGGGCGTACCGATGGGTGATGGGAAATAACCAAAGGAATGCGTAGATTGGTAGACGTGTTAGACTTCTTACTTAAAGCCTTCACTCTGTTGGTTCCTTGGATTCTATGTAGAGCACCGGTAAGGATTTTGGTGGGATACTGACGCTTCTCAAAGAATGATAGTATATTTTTGGAAGCTGCTAAAAAATCAGAATCTTCTGAGCAAATCCTTTTGGCCCTTAAAAGTTGTGAGTATGGGATGGATTTTGGGATATATATATATATATATATATATATATATATATAAATATAAATATATATATATACATATAAATATAAATATAAATATAAATATATATATATATATATATATATATATATATATAGGTAAGTGTAAGTGCATCTGCACGTACTGCAAGTTCTGAGAGTGCTCAACTATAGGAGCTATACACAATTTAGGATAGGTTAGAATAGTTTAGCTTAGTTTTACAGACTGTTTCGCCCGACGGCTCTTCAGCAACTAACTAGGTATCATACTTCGAGGCAGGTAAGAAGGTTGGCTTTCCTGACGGTATGACAATAGAGAGATTACATTTATCCGTATTCAGAGAGGAGAAACTTTTTCTTGTGTCTACAGGTGGAGATGAGCTGAGATCTTGAATTTAGGATAGTCGATTTATTGGAAGTTATGATGTAGTATTTTTCCCAGAGACAGAGATTACATCGCTTTGTTCTAGGTGTGTAAGGCTGTGCGTGTCTTAGTATTCGCCGGGTGATTTTATGAGGGATTTCTTCGTCTTTCAGGTGCCAAATGTATTTGCTTAGTTAGGTGTGATGCTTCTTTTCTCTATCCTTGAAGGTTGCTTTGTGTCCTGCGTATTTTTCTTTGAAAGTCGTAGCTGCCAGCCCTATGTACGTTTTTTCGTCGTTGGGGGTGGATATTTTTGCCTCGTAAATAGAGGTTCTTGGCTGTGCATTTGCCTGGGAGGGGGCACTGGTCCTTGCTTCTGCAGTTGAAGGTGTCTTGTATATCAGTTGATTGGTCGTTGATTATTTTGCTGTTATGTGCCTTTATCGTTTTTTCCATGTTGTCAGTACAGCTGTAGCTTATCTTGAGAGTGTTTCTGTTGCAAATTTTGTGTAGGTCGTGACCTTTGGGAAAGTGGTGATTAACAAGTGCGAGAAATTTTTTGCCAATGTTAGTTTTCACGTGCCTGCTGTAAGGTGGGTTGAACCATGTAATTCGGCGTTTCCTTCGTGTTTCTTGATTTTGGGGCTTTTGCTGGTCGGTGCGCTTAGGTTTAAATGCTAAGTTGGCGTTGTGGCCGGCTTCATGTAAGGCCTTTTGGAATTCTTGTTTGGCATTGTTGAAAACCTCTTCGTTACTGGAGATATTATTCAAACGGGTTTCTATGGACTGCGGTATTCTCTTGATGATGATGGGTGGGTGATTTGATTCAGTGTGGACGTACATGTGGGTATCTCCTGGTTTGGAATAGGGTTTATATTCTTCTAGGTAGTATGGTACCTAGTTAGTTGCTGGAGAGCCGTCGGCCGAAACAGTCTGTACAACTAAGCTAAACTATTCCAACCTATCCTAAATTATATATATATAAATATATATATATATACATATAATCTATGTATATATAGATATATATATATATATCTATATCTATGTGTATATATATATACATATATATACACACATATATATATACACACAGATATATATATATATATATATATATATATATATATATATATATATATATATATATATATTTATATATATATATATATATATATATATATATATATATATATATATATATATATATATATATGGTTTCTGGTGTTACTAACTGTATATAGTTTTACTGTTTGTCTGACTCAATTTTTTAAATTGACGATTATTCTGTGGCTCTTTTCATACCCTCTGTGAAATTATGTTTTTTAAACATTTATTATCGTTTAGTAGTAGTAATATACCCAAAGATAAACATTAGTCACTGTGAAGCAGCCTATACATTATAATGAAGGCTCTACCTTACTTCAACTAGATAATTGAGGAAAGTTAAACTACAAATTTCTATTGGTGAAATATTATTGTAAATCAGTTCAAATCCACAGACATTCTCCTGCTGACAAAATGTACATTCTAAAACGTGAATTAAAGGTTGGTTAATACCTTCTATTGGCGTGTATATCTTCCAGAAAATCATCTTCAGTTATCACTATGAATATAAGGCAGCGGAAGCAGGTTGTTATTTTATATAACGTGGCAATAGTTTCAAATAATTTGAACCCGGTCCTTAACCTTACTATTCATTGAAACGTAAACCATACAACAAGAAATTTTTAAAGTCTAAGCAATTTATAATACTTACAGTCGAGGTACTTTTCACGATACTCCTTCACATGTTTAGAAGCCTCGTTCAGTCTTAACTCTTCCAACCAATTGATAAGGACATGTACGTCCCTATCATTGAGGAGACCATGTCCTTGCAATTCAGCGAAGAGGTCTCTTGCATTAGTTAGGGTTGCTGCTCTGGCAGGTTTGATGTCATTACATAAGAAAGCCAAGTCTTTAACGTTTGCTTCAGTTAAGAGTTCTGCAACTCTTATTAGCATCAATTTAAATTGAGTGCACTGCGTAGATGACGCCATTCTCTCGATATAGTATGTTAGGTTAACCAACAATCCACATTCTGTGAAGTTGTACTTCTCACCAAATCGACTTCATTGCAACATTTTTGGAACTCCCAACAATCCTCACAATTAATGCTATTGGAAAGGCAAACTGGAAAAGGCCTACAAAACTACATATTCATTGTTAGGAAGTAAATTTCCATCGTGTTGAATAAAAAGTACAAACGCCGGTCTTCTCCATGCTAATACATAGAAATGGCAGCCACATATCGAGCACATAGGCAGGTGTAACGTACCCATATGCTTTTATTACAACGTCCCTAGACACTCTAATAACTTCCGCAATTTTCGCTTTTCTTTACCGTTTCTAATATCCACAACGTATGTATTGTTGTGGTGTAGTACAATGATATTTCCCAAGCGCTTTACAAGTAGTGAATCATCACTATAGTTTACGATTTGATCACATTCAATTACCCCCGACAGCGCAAATAGCTGTTAAAAATTTAAACGTTGAGATCTCGTGCATATAGATGATTACTGTACATCACTTCTGGTGGAGTCAAGTGTGCAGGGTTGGGTGCGTGCATGCGTAGTAGGTCCAGTTTCTTTTGTGTCTTCCAGTCGGGAGGTGTTAGCTGTCAGGAGGTTACAGTCTCTGGTGGTATGAGGGAAGAAGACACATTAATAGCAATCCTTGCTAGTCTGGATAGGCACATAGCTATTGTGGTATTTATGCCTTGAGGAGCAGAGGATCGGAAGATAGGTGGCAGGGGTGGTTTTAACTGGTAAAGCAAGAAGGCCTGTTTAAGCTTTGTCGAAAATTGTTAGTCTTTTTACAGCTGTTCTATCGGGAACGGTGTTCCACCTTAGTTTAACATTTCGGTCACACTATTGTGGGAGTGATGACTATCGCAAACAAATACAGCTGCAGCTCTAAGTCGGATCTGCTCGTTTTTTTTTTTTTTGGTAGGCAGTATAAGGATCCCAGACAGGGGATTAAATTGCCAGGAGAGGCATAAAAAGTGTAAGATAGACATTTGCTTTATTGTACTCTGGTCCAGAGTTGAGGTTCCGTTTGATAAAACCCGGAGACCATATAGCAGATAAAGTAATAGGTTAAAACGTACGTTTATTTCAGCTTAGAGTATTAGAAATGTCAATTCCAAGGTTAGCATGTCAGTCAGTGGGATCTAAGATTTCATTACCAATCGTGTAATTATAGAGTTGGGATTTCCTGAGTGAGTGATCCTCATGAAAAGTTTTCTTGGTGCTGGTATGCATTTGCTTACCGTGTTACCATGTGTCAAGTGTACTTAAGTCATTTCGGTAATAAGTACGGTCTAAATTGTTTCTTATTTTTCTATAATCACACAGTCATCAGCAAATAGTCTGACCCAAAAGTGATGTATAGCAAGCCGTTTATATAAACCAAAAATAATAAAGTGACTCAGTTCTCCATTATACGCCAGAGGTAACATCTGCCCAATCCCAAATATCACCCTAGCAACAACTCTTTGTATTCTGTACTTAAGAAAGTGGAAAATCCAAGTATGGGTTGTATTGCTAACGCCATTTTTCTCTTGTTTCAGTAAAAGCTGTTGTAAGGAGCACAATGGAATATTCTGGATTAGTCCATGAAAATCATATCAGTCTGTGATCTACAATTTACAGAAAGTGCCAGATCATTAACAATTTAAGTTAATTGCGATTCAAAAGAGATGTGTTTTCTAAAACTTTGCTGTCTACTCGAAACGACTTAACACTATTCAAAGTGACGTCCTGTTCAATGTATCATATGCTCTAGGATTTTGCAGTATATCGATATTAGAGAAACAGACCTGTCGTTAGATGCAATGGTGCGAAACGCTTTTTTGAAGATCGGGGATACATTGGAGCACAGCCAAGTAGATCGTAAAACACCCGTGTCCAAGGATATCTGAAAATAAGACAAACAGTAGAGAAAACGTTTTTTTGGAGTCATTTTTAGTATGTGACCAGGTACACCATCAGGACCAGAGGCATTGCTTTGGTCAAGCTCATTTAACAACTTAACAACACCTCTACAGATATTTTAATATCAGACATGGTTGAGATGTTGTCATTTGAAATGAGAGGTAAACTGTCACTCTCTCGAGCAAAAACCTTCTTGATTTGCTCACTCAAAATATTGGCTCCTTGTATATCTCATCAGATGTTAATGACTGTACGCCATCAGAGTTACATGTGCTGTTGTATAAAGAACCAGAATCGTCAAGCAAATTCATACAAACAGAATTGGCATGCTTTCTGTAAGTCTTACAGTAGCAGTTGGCATTTTGTGTTAACTGTTGGATGTTCTTTTCCTCTAAGTAGTCACGTAATACCATTGTCAATCAAAGACAATTATTGTTATTAACATCACTAGCTGGCATAAAGTTATCAATGACCTCCTTTAGTTTGGTCGCACGTGTCGAATACATACTACGTACAGAACACCGAGAGGTGTTAAGATTAACAAGATTGGCACTGAAGTTTCATCCATCTTAAAAATTGTAAAATAGATTTGTGTCGTTTGTTATTTCGTATTCACATTCATAGTGTCATTGCGAATGCCAAGATTGTTAAAACAACAAAAAGATGGCGTAATTCAGCAATATAAAGAAATGCTTGGGTAAAGAGATAATGGAATATGTTTACGTTAAGACCAAGACAAAATAACAGAGACAAACGGTTTGCTGAGTTGCTATTATCATTGAAGCCAAAACTTATCCGTCAGCCTCTGGATATCATTAGACAAACTATAGATTACTTGTAACATAGCAGAGAGGGGGTGCCTAAATTGCAACCTTACGTAATTGTTCTTCGTATAACATAGGGCACGAACCGACTGCATGGTCAAGTGGGTAGAGCATCCGACTTAGAACCGGAAGGTCTAGGGTTCGACTTCTGGCCGGGTCATACCAAAGACTTTAAAAATGGAACCTACGGTCATTGTGCTTGGTGCTCATCATAAAAAATGGAGTAAGGGAAACAAGCCAGTGAGCCGAAACCCGAAAAAAGACCGTGGCCGGCCGACTTAAACCAATTGCTTAGAAACTGAGCCGTAAATACTCATTTAACTCTTACTCTAACATAGAGCACGAAGTATGATTTTAAAACGTTGTTTGTTCGCCTATTCCAGTGTATATTTTTGTTGCTTTACAAAGATAATACGATCAAATTATTCTTTAAACACGAACTCTTCTAATTGGTCAATGATATGGTCAGATCAGTCATTTCCATACCCGCTGGGAGGCTTAGTGAAGGGTTGTAAAATAGGGTTGTAAATTAGGTTCATATCGTGTGGGAGTGCATAAATATGATTGTTTGAAAGGGTCTAGCAAGCTTTTGTAATATCTTCATGAATAATTAATCTACCCTGTACAATGCATCTGCTCCGTGGATTGAAGTAATTACTGGATGGCCTTAATAGTATGGTGAAAGAAGTTTTTTTCTTAGAGGGCAACGATTCACACCTGAGGCAGGTCTAGTGCACTTGCCTGTCAAAGACAGAGTGTTTTGCACTGTATATTTAAACGACATAATGTTATTATAAGCATAATGCGGTGAAAGCTTAATTGGAAAAAACAATTGACTGTGATAATCATCATTGGTCATCAAGAATGAAGCAACTGCTTGGACTGATGTCAATCAAAATTGTGTCTCCAATTATAGGTGGAGATGTGATCATATTCCTAAATATGCTTGGGTTGATGCTTGGCTCTTTTAATGAATTGGAAACATGTGGGGGGACTAGTCCTCAATACAGTCCTTAATACATACGGGCATTCTGTTTTATGGAAGAGCGTTTTCTCTTAGGACTGTAAAGCATTGTTGAATGAGACTACTTTTGAAAAGAGGGAAATAAATCTACTAGTAAATTCTGCTAGTTGAGCTTTATGAGTATGCACATCGTCTTGCATACTTATCAACACAGAGAAAAAACAACTTACAAAGCAACGTAAAAACCGTCCGAGCCAGTAATCTTCCTCAATAGCCGTTTCAAAGGGGCCAAAAGTGCAAATATGAGGACAGATTCGTCATAAACGTTTTGGGTAAATAGTACTCAGAGTACACAGGGTTCTCAAGTGTGCTTGTTAACTACGCTTTTACAAAAGTTTACTCTGAAGCACCTCTCTTTTCGAGAATACAAATAAAGTTCCTTTCAATTCAGTCCGCAGCATTTCCTTACGATATCATGGTGCTAAACGTAAGAACATTTTTTTTTTCAAATTCATAAAACAAGTACTTTGTTCTTATCCAAAACCACCTTGTATATGGTTATTTACTGTAAGACAGAATCCCATTAAAAGACAAAGCCACCTTGGGGAAATTTTACTTAGGAATATTATGCTTCTTAAAACAGTTGGTAGCGGCACTTTGACACTAATGCAAGCAGTAGCTTCACTGGTTAGTCAATGATGACCCATGCAGTGTTACCGGGCTCACTTGCAGTAGGGTCACGTTGATTTGGCCTTGAAAAATTTGAACTCAGTGCAAGCTACTTTAACATTATCGGGGGGCTGAACTAGACGGGTGGTTTCCTTTACATTTGATGAGTGGCTAGAATTAACCTTAAAGGGAAGAATTTTTACTGTCTTGAACTAAACTGTAGTTTTTTTAAGGTTTCAGGTATTCATTGGGTCTTATTTGCCGTATCATTACATACAAAGCGGTTACCTCATCTGCATGTCCATTAAATGAATACCTGAAAGAGGTATGATACTAGTAATATGTGACAAACTATGACAGAAGTAGTTAATGTATAGTAATTCGTGGTTATAGAGCTGTCCACAGCATAGCAAGGAGTTTATGTTTTTCAATATTTTTCAGTTTTTAATTGGCTTTATCACTGTTTTCCCTGTTCTTTCAAATGTGTGAATTTCCAAAACCCTTTCTCACTATGACCAATTTTTGATCTCTGTCAATCACACAAGGAAAAAGGTGACCCCATGTGTCAAATTGGTTTAAACGGTGTTACTCGAACATTAACACTTATGCATATTCTAATGTTCTGCGTATGCGATTGCAAATGTTCTTAGAGGACATACCACACTTTTCGTGAAGGGCTTATACATCAAATACAGTCAGTAAGAAAAGATTAACTGGCCACCAGTTGAATCTAAAATGCCTAGTATCTACCGTATTTACTTTTGAAGTAATGTGTTGATATAGTTTTGATATTCGTTTTGATCTTTGGACCTAAATGCAAAGGTTCCTCATCTCTTGTTACCAATTGTAAACTTAGCTAAGCTTATTCGTTATACAGGACTCTTGTTCTCATCGCGTCAACAATAAGATCATGAAGCGTCTAGCGTGACAACCGTTTTATCCTAAATCGTATTTGGTATTATGATTTGAACAAAACAGAGAGGTACTCACCTAATTTTCTGTTGATTTCTCACCTTCTTAAGGAAGCAATCTGTTAACATTTCCAAAGTATTGGTTCTTGTCGTAAACATTCTACGTGTCGTAGTGAAGCATTCCACCGTTATTGCATAAGAATAATGCTAAAATGTTGTGTTTCATATATGAAACATGAGCTGGCATCTTATATGACTATTAAATTAATGAAACAGCCATAATGATAGTATTTTTAGTAAAATTGTGAAAAGCCATTAATGATTCTAACATAATTTCATTAGTCTATTAAGATGTTCTTTTTAATTGTGATAAAATGCTTTCAAGCAAGGTTGTTCACGCTTTGATGACAGTCCTGAACATTCATTATTTGTAAAAAAGCCTTTTTTATAGTTGTAAAAGTCCATTGACGCTCTCATCAAGTGGTTTGTATGAACAATATGAGTGATATTGAAGAACTTTAACTTCCCCATGTGACATTGGTTTAATATTTCCTTCTAAGAAATGGAAATATTCCGACTGCTCCTTCTAGGATATTAACTCACATGGCTTAAATGCAGACAGATTTCCGCTATCATCAGATTATGCTCGAAATCTATACACAAGTTCACCGAGATAAAATGGTCGCAAAACACTTCCTTTGTTTTAATAATTTATTTTCGCATTATATACTTTTTCGTAGGAGCACATGCCCCGAAGAACTAGTTTGATGTTCTTTGTGCCAAAAAGCAAGGGCCTGACTTGGGGTGAAATAATTCGATGAACAACTTCGCTGTAGGAACTAACCATTAATTAAAATTTTAGTTTCAAAAATCCGTGGGCATGTGCCTTTTTGTGCAATTTTGTGGCAATTTTACCAGTGCCTTATCACATTGCATTTTCGTTTTCCTTTTTGGTCCAATGGTTGGAAATGGGTTGCATAAATCTTGCCAATGCGGCATTGCATTGTAGTTAATTGGGTCATAGTACGTAAAAGATATGTAAGAAGAGTAAAAGTTGATGGTATGAATTTAAAATACACTGTTAAAGCAACAATATTTTCTTTCAAAAAGATCAAACCGATGTCGTCGCTGGATAAAAGTAAGCACTATGTTAAATTTCTTTCTTTTCTCCTTTACGAGGACGTGCACTTTGCGATTATATCGACAATCCCAGCAACCATTGATTAATGAACAGTACGATACGAGGCCTAAGTGTTTGAGTTACATGTTAATATTACAAGTAACTCTTTTATTTATTGAATTGAGTCAATCTCCCTGTTTGTAAACAGTGATGTAATTCAAAGGTTACCATGCTGTACTGAAACCGATTTGAAAAAAAAAATCCATGTATCGTTTATCATAAAGCTGTGCTGACAAGGCGCTATTTAATCAACTTTTCACAAGATTTCTTTACAAAAATTCTCTTGGCGTTAAGTAAATATCAGACAACTTCAGTTGTTGTTTGTCGAGTGGCACAGTGGTCTATTCCAGCTATATGCACCAAAGTCCATCACATGTGCGAGGGCTCAATTCCCGCTTGATTATACGTGGATTTTTCTCCGGACACTCGGCTTTTCCTACCACTTGGATTTGGCTTGCCTGTAAAATTGGTTGCCTAGCCGACGAAGTCCGTTGCGCCCTGGCCCGAAGCGCCTTCGAGCGGAAACACTTAACTAGCCTACTTGGTTTTGGTTTGACCACCTACAACGGCGACCAAACTAAAACCTTCGAAACCGAAATCGGTTTTGAGTGATCTAGGTGGTCTCACATCCATGGTTGGATGGCATAGCTGTTAAGAATTCGATATATTCTAGGTATAACGTGATCTGTCTTTATTTGACCTAACTGGAGAAAAAGAAAAATCAGTTGAAAGTTTAATGTCTTTCTTTCAAGGTACGAACTCTACCCCTAACTAAACGAAAATACCCTAGCTGCATAGTTTGTTGTCCCTGTGTATTGGAGTGAACTCTGGTTAAGTTTATGCATATCCCTGCATTATTTTTCATTATATTTTGTCCTTTTTAAATTGCATGCTATGGACAGATCTATAGATTCTCTACTTGCGTCACGAAAAGTTGCTCCTACAGTTTCTTTCGGAATGGTGTCGGGTGATCTTGGCGCTTTGTCGGTTTGGAGGGTTTGAATAACAATTAAAATGATGATGGGTAAGCCTCAGGTGGCCTCGTGTTGGGCTGATGGTATCCTAACCGACGGATGCGCTGTTTGAAAAAAAAATCAAAGACGGATGCACATCCTGTCAACAGTAGCGTTAACTTTTTTCTCGCTAACGGAAGGACTATTCCAACTTCAAAAGACAAGCTTTCATCGCACATTTGAATTATACCTTACACATACATGACCCCCTGTACAATTTTTCTGTGCCCTCGTAAATCGTTGGACGGCAAGGTAAAGAAAAGTTCTATGGGGGGCTTTTTAAGTGCATAGAAACGGACACTATCAAACAGGAAGAACCAAATCCGGACCGGCAAAAACAAAATCTTGAACTACTTACAATCATTTACAAAGTTACCTTACACCAAACTAGCTAAACAAAATTTCTGTGGCCAACATATACGACACCCCCAGCCCACCCATCACAATTTACAAACGGGAAAACAACAAACGCCAGAAGGCAGCAACACACACCCGAAGGCAACAACAAACGTCCGAAATCAACAAAGCCCGAAGGCAACACAACACGCAACACGCCCGAAGGCAACACCACGCCGGAAGGCAACTTCACGCCCGAAGGCAACACCACGCCCAAAGGCGACCTCACGCCCGAAAGCAACTTCACGCCCGAAGGCAACAACACGCCCGAAGGCAACAACATGCCCGAAGGCAACAACACTTAAAAAGCACTGGGCAAATACAGGTGCACCTTGCCCAAGGGTGCCCCGGAGGCAGTTGTGGTAAAGGGTAACCTCATTATCCCCACGCCTAAACAAGCTCCACAACCGGATGCAGTTTAAAGTCCTACCCAGTCCTACATAGAAAAGTTCTATGGGAATGCCTCAAACGGTTGGACTCTGAAACAATATCTGGTCCTTAAACGCCCTTTTAAGTGAAACCTACCTTCACAGTGCTCTAACGAATCGACGAGAACGAACTGAGTCATGCAAAAGTAGATTGGGGCACTAAGATCTAATGCACTTTATGTAAACACTTACAACCAGAGTATGGGTAAGGGAAAACATGGTAGGAGTGAGTTGTCTGAATTATAGAGGTATTGTATTTAAAATATCAAAATTAACTCACAAGCACAGAGATGTTTCTTGAGAGTACGATAACGCCATGAAGCTTGGTGCAAGGAGAGAATCAGGTGCAATAATATATGAGCCGTTATTCAATGCAAAATAATAGCTGCTTTAGAAAATTCCTCAAGCCAACAATAAGGTATTGAAAATGCACGCCTTCAAGGCACGCCTGAGAGCGGGCTTCATCATAATCCTCTAAAAGCGAGTAAAACCTCCGTATTTTGTAGTTTGGAGAAACGAAAAGGACAAAATTGTTGTACGTGGTACTCTTTTTATTCATCAGGTATAGTTAGAACGACACGATAAACTAACTACCCGTTGAATCCAAAATGCACAGTATATGGCTCATTTACTTATGGAGTAATGCATTGATGTAGTTTTGATATTCGATTGATCTTTGGACCTTAATGTAGAGGTTCCTTATATTCTGCGTGTAGTTGTAAGCTTAGGTAAGCTTATTCGTTACAAAACTATTGTTCTCTTCCCGTCAACGGTAAGATAACGAAGCGTCTAGAGTGACAACCATTGTACCATGAATCGTATCTGGCATTAAACCTTGAACAAGTTCTATAGAAATGCAACGAACGGGTAAAATCAGAAACAATATCTGGTCCTCAAAGTCCCTATTTAGTGGAGCCTACGTTTGCAGTGGGCTAAAGGATCAACGATAAAAATTGAGTCATTCATACGTTACACTGGTTGAGACACTAAGATCTAATAGACTTTAAGTAAACCCTGGCAACCAGAGTATGGGTAAGGAGGGAACATGGTAGGAGTGAGTTTTCTGAGTCATAAAGATAAGATATCGAAATAGGGACTCTCAAGCACGATAGATGGTGTTTGAGAGCACGATAAACCAATATTGTGAGGAATGAGAGAATAACATGCCATCATACATAAACTACTATTCAATACAAAAGAAGAATTGCTTTAAAAAAGCACTGAGTGCCATGGAAACAATAAGTTTTGGTTTTCATATTCCTAAAACCAACAGTCGGGTACTGATAATGTATGCCTCCAGCATAAGCGTATGAAAGGGAGGGGGCGGGGCATATGCCCTCCTAATTTGGGCAAGAATAGTTAATCCATTCGGGCAAATGAGACAGACAAGAAAATAAATTTTGCTCTTTTGCAACCAACACAACGGTATTGAAATTCGGGCAACTTGGTCCAAAATTGTAAATTCGGACAAAAATCATCCCTGATCCCCTACAAATATTGACCTTTGTATGCCTATGGCCTTCAGGGCACGCATCAACAGTTGGCTTTACCACCGGTTTTTAAAAGCGAGTAAACCCTGTTTTGTACCTTCAGCAACGAAAAGGACAAAATTGTTGTATGTGGTACCATTTCCATACATATTATGACTGGATATTGTAGGTGTTGACGTCATAAAATTCTCTCTGTTTAACAACAAATAAAGGTAGAAGATTAAAGGGGTTGTTTCATACATATTTTCGGGTTGTCTTTTACATTCTTCGTACACAAACAGTTCAAATATAACTGGTGCTCGTATAGTACTATGTGCACAAATATGCAATAAGTCACATGTATAATATCTCTTCGAATCCTTACTTTCCTCAGAAACATGATTAGGATATCTCGTCCATACATAGCTTCTACTTCCCAGAGTGACCTTCAGACGATCGCTGCTGCAAGAAAAGGTGAACACGTACTGCTTAGATATATGTATTTTGTTATATATTTTGTAAACATTGAACGTAAGTTCTGTTTTACACTTACAAAACTTGATTCTCTCATGTTTTTATTTCTCCTTACGACGAAACTTGTATTGTCATAAAACCGCGAATTACCTTCGCTCAGTACATTTATCACTTCAATTAAAGTGTTTTCTTCCATATGCCTGGTGTTATCCAAGTAACAAACTCTGGTAAAACATTTTCATGCGAGAATAATCCCAGCGGATTTTTCTTTAACTTTTCCGCAGAAAATAAGGAACTGCTTATTAACCAGCTGAAAGCGAGTTACAAACAACATTATGATGCATGGAAACCTGTCCCGTTCAGCCAATCCTCTGGCGTTAACAAAGCATTTGTGGATGTTGGTATTGACATCCAGCTGGGATCGTGGGTATCTTTAGGCCCCTGTCGGTTGGGACTTGGTAAGGCTCTTAACAAATATAAAAGACTCATCATAGTGGGCTATCCAGGATACGGGAGTTCAATGCTTGCTACACAATGTACATATGAGTGGTGCAATGGTACACAGGAATCGTACTTTAAAGATGTAGAAATTCTCATCCTCATCCGGCTACGACAGGTGGGAAAAACTCATTCCTTCTATAAGGCAATCAAGAAAGTAGTTTTACCGAGAGAAAGTACACTTAATGAACAAGATGTAAAAACTGTGCTGGAAAGTAGTCCGTCTGTATTAGTAATATTAGACGGATTGGATGAATACCTCGAGTTAGATAAAGATACGTCTGAGATAATGAAAATAATTGCGGGTGAGATCTGCCCACAGTTACAAGTCATTACAACCACGAGATATATGCCTAAGATCAAAGCACCACAAACAGCTAGATTACGTCTAACTGGGCTGTGTAGCAAAGCCCAGGAAGAATACCTTCGCAAGACTGTTGTAGGTGACGACGTAAGGGTTGTTCTGAGATTGAAAGAACGTTTACAGGAAAACCATCTTCTCGAGGATCTCTGTGAGGTTCCTTTCTTCTTTGTTATGCTCGCCCACTTGAGTCATGCTGGCAATGATTTCCGGGCATGTAACACCCTCACAAATGTGTTCCAGCTAATAGTGAAATGCTTGCATAGTTTTGCTAAGCGTAAGGGAACGGGAACAATAACTAAGAAGGCAGCGTTTTGGAAGTTTGAAGACGATCATCGCAAACTAGATGAAATTGCATTTAAAGGTCTTTCTGGAAGAGATCAACACACTCGGTGGAGGAAAGAAATTCTTCGTGAAAAGCTTGGAAAGAAATTTTATGAGCAATATGTGCAAATCGGAGTTTTAGTTGAAGAAGGAGCAGGTTATCAAACAGAAGTGAGGTTTTATCACAAAATCTTTTGTGAATGGTATGCGGCTCATTACTTAGCAGCGGATCGTTTTGAAGTTGAGGAATCACTTGAAAATATGCACCCATGTGATCTTCAGTACTTTTACCGCTTTGTGTGTGGGCTATATCCCAACATTGCCAGAAATGTTATCGAAAGGGTTAAGACTGTTGAAGGTGGGGATTTGGTTGCAGTTATGTGTATCTCAGAACTACAGGGTCAAGTTAAAGACATCTTAGATAGCGTGACCGATTTATGTTCACGAGAAATCAAGCTTGACAAAAGACAAAGTAAATATCTACAGAGATGTTTGGTTCATCTACTGGAAATAGCATCAACGGCTAAAGTAAGTCTAACAAGCAGCTACTTATGTTATGGCATTATGATGGAAAATAATTTCGACGTGGCATAATCGCTGGTCAGTAACTACAGTAGTTTTCAGCAATATTTCTTCTTTTTAATAGTTACACAACCCCTTTCATGGAGTAACAGTACTAATCTCATTACAGATGGCCTTGTTCTGTTTAAAATCGCAAGCTTGGGTGGGTGGTCTTAACACATAACCTTGCCCCTCTTATACGATTTGCTTAATCTCAACTGCTATTTCGTCTCTGCATTTTCTTTCTCCTCTTTAACAGATTCCAGTCTCATCTCTAGAATTAAGAGGCTGCCTACGTTCAGTCAATGTGTTTTCAGGAAATCTGCATCTCCAAATTCCTATCTGCATACCATCATTATCATTTACTACGGTCAAACAGTTATGGATTGAGGAGGAGGGCAAAGAATTCACGGAAAATGAAATAGCCGATATTTTAAAATACGCAGAAATGTGGCTACAATTACGGTCACTGTGGTATGCTTCTTAATCGATTCCGTCCCTTTTACCACACGTATTGTCATTTTCTTTAACTCACGAAGGAAAACTTTGTTATGTGTAAATGGTATGTCTTTAGTTTTTTTTTTTTTGAATGAAATGTAAATGTTAATTTGCAGCACGAATTCAACACTGAATGTTGATTTATCTACGTACTAGTGAGGAACCTAGATATGTGAGGACAAAATTGTGTATACATAGAGTACAGACGTTCTCCAACACATCTTATGGACATTTAATTTGTGGTAGAGAATGCGGGTGTTTGTGAGCTATACATTGCAATTTTCTTTCTATGTAGGTTTTCCAATGTGGTACTTACGGAAAATTTCCTGTAATGCCCGCCAACATCAGGGTTCGAACTAACCGACGGCACTGGCGGAGTACGCCGTCGGTGCCCTCCCTAGTCGCCGTGATGCCCCCCCCCCCCCGAATCGAGACAACCGATGGCAGTTAACTGCCTTGCCCTCATTTGAAATCGCCGTCAGTGCCCCTTGGTCAGCCATAGCATACTTAAGTTGCCCTGCAATTTCATTTTGCAGGGACATACAGCATTACTACAAAGACTGCGACTTTTAATTTCGATAGGTCATTCGAACCAGTATTTCAGTGTTGCTACCTGGCTATTTTAGACCATCCTACTGTGTATTACCTATAAATAAACACAGCGTATAGGCTCACACGTGTTTGTTTATAGTATCATACAGCTGTACGTAATGCATGCACGCATTATAAATCTGTACGTAAATATCTGTTCGATACTGTGGCTAGTATTGTACCCTTCCATGAGTCGACTACTTACGTACCTACGTGCATACGAGTCGACTCGAGTACGAAATCGAGTGTGTCGAACGTTCGTGCACAGCTTATGGGGGCGGCGGCCACGTTTCAGTCACCGTCATTTCGTAAATCATAAATGTACAAGGTACACTTTCACACCACACAATTTAACCTGCATGTTTTACATAAAAAGCACCCACCTTTACTACTGCATCATATTAGGTAACAACTAAAAATTAAGAGGCTCAAGCAGCGATCGAAAAACGACTGAACTTCACTCTCCATGTCCCGTGTTCTTGCGATGTACATCAACTTCTCTACAGAGCAGGAACGTAGACTAATGTATGGGTATTTGAAAACAATTACCGGCCTACGCATGCACTTGAATTTATCGTGATCTCATCTTGTTTCACTACACTTCTGTACAGAACACGGACATGGCCTAAAGTATCGGTGTTGCCCACATAACAGACCTTTAGCAAACGTACGATTATTGACTGGGCGAATTCATTTCGCTCTTTCCTCGATGAAAAAAATGTGGGGAGAAAAGACAAACCATCAATTTTACATCATTTCAATGTTATAAAAGAATGGGTTCAAGAAAAAAACATATCTTGGAGACAGCAATGAGAAGGAATAAGACAACACACAAATTATTTCACATTTTTGACACAAGAAATTACAAAAAAACATTATGACAGTATGGGGGTGAGGGCAGACTGTGGAGATTAGTTGATGAAATCAGCCCATCACATTAATGCCTGTTGTCAATAAATTTTCCTTTACCTATCAGACTATTTGTTGTCTTCTGTGAGTGTGATGATAATTCTAAATAGGTAGTTTGTGTATCAATATTTTGTTATTTCAATACTGTTTCGAGAACATGCCTTGTTGCCCTGACTGAATTTCGTGAGTTGCATTGGTGTCCTCTTTGGTTGCTCAAAACTGCCTTGGTGCCCTGCGCTTTGAACAAAAATCCAAGGAGATCTTTTATGTGCCACCCCCCCCCCCAAATTGCCTTACCCTTCTTGACTCTTAATTCGATGCATGTGAGCCCAACATGCATATATTTAACGTTCCCCTAGCCTAAGATGTTAATAAAAATGTGTACCTTTAAAATTAAGCTATTTTGGGCATACCAAAGACTTGAAATTGAACTAGTTACCTTTTGCTTAGTTATTTACATAACAGATTAAGACAATCGACCATGGCGATCGTGAATGATATAGCAATAATTGCAGTACTGGGTGGAATAGCTACCATGACGGTTACGAATAGTAATGACCAAAACTTATAGAATCTTTGTCGAGCGGCTGTTGTTTTTACATTTAGCACCATGAAAAGGCATTGCATATTTTAAGACGGGCTAGGTTAATTCGTTTAACCAGTGGCATAGCTATTGTGGTTGTGGTTGAAGTTGGTTTCCCATTTCATGTATTTGTCATATATTTTCTTATCTTCTGTATAGGTTCCGTTATTGTCTGTTGCCATGGTCTTTCAAGGCTAAGTCAGGTTCTGTCCTCCAATCAAGAATGGTTGAAGGTAAAATGTTGATAATTCAAAAATTCTTATTACCTCGCTTTTAAATAAAATAGTCCTTACCATGACAATGGAAAACAGTGATATCTGCCTGACGCATAGTTTGTTCATTGCCCTACCAACAATGCAGTAAAATGTACTTTCGTTGACTGAAAGGGTTTCCCTAGATAATCAAAGCCATCATGGTCAATTAAACAGATTTTTTGAGTAAGATCATTTAAATATCCCGTCACTTAACGTGAAACACAGGCTATGAAAATAGCTGCAATATGATGGAAAAAATTAAAAATTGGGGACGGGGATACCGTGTACACTTGACAACTGCAACTGTAGTTTGAACAATTAAAGGAGCTCAAGGAAGTGCTACCCACCGTGTGCAAAAGCTAACTCAAGTCTACTGTCTGGTGTACGGTGGCAATAAAGAAATTGATATAAAAATTATTCTAGGGTAGCTAACTGCCTTATTACACCTAATGAGTAAACAAACTTTGAAGAACAAATACTCACAGCACATTCTAGTCTGTTGTGTAGAGTTACTATTGTTTGGCGATATTAATTAGATTTCTATCACACACCTTTAAAGGAACCTAATCTGACCTTGAGTTAATTGTAGTTACGGATTCATGTCATAGTCGTTATTACTAGTCTGAAATTGTCCAGCGGTATGGTAGGCTACTGTGGCCTGAAATACAACCGTTCATACATAAGAGATCATCACAACAAAAACGTTTAACGCAACTATACATGGCGTTTGCATATCTCATTGAATTCTTTATCAGGGATAATGACAATGGTAAACCCTCATTCCAAGCAACAATCGGGAGGGTGTTCATTGGTATCGGCAACTCTTACGTAGAACGTGACCATTACGTTTGGTGGAAAATCGCCAAAAAAATGAAGTTGATCTTATATTGTTGCAAACTGCAACATTACATTTTAAACTTACCTCAAGTTTAGGCTTACTTTAATAAAAAACTTTAACTTTGTTTCAGTTTTTTGGATTCCTGATTTTGCTGGTACAATTTATACTCTGAAAAGTGAAGGGAGTAAGTGTATGTGGAAGGTAGGTTTTCTTATTATTTTATCGCCCTCTGTGGTCAATATGCATGTCGTATATTTTCCCTTTTGGCTTAAATTATAGGCCACCACTATACTCTATAGTAGACACATCTTAGTTGTTCGTAATATGTTAGATGTTAAACCAAGTGTTTCCCCATTAAATGAAAAATTAGTTTTGTTTTTGTAATTTGAGTTCCGTTTAGTTAGGGGACCTTATATTTCAAATTTCAATATGTATGAAAACGGGCTCATAATGATGGCATTACGTCTCACCACTTACTTAACTTTCAGCATGGAGGAGGAATACTGATGAAAGAAGAATATCAGAGAGAGGTACAAGTTTAGTCATTTTATGTGTCTGAAACATTCTTTAGCTAAAGATATATACCAGTATATATTGCTGCCGCTTGAAACATAAAGGACCAAAAGAGATCCAAATTTAATCAGTGGGTTACAGTTTGTATAATTTTACGAAGCAGAAAGAAAAATTATAATGCTTAGACTGCCATGTGCTTGCAAAGAGTTTCCAAAAAGTTCAGTCAAGCCTATTGAAAATATTATATTGAATAAATTTGTCCAACAATGTGCAAAACCTTGAGAATTTTAACAACCAAAAGCATTAACGTCTTAAAACTTAAAGAAAGACGACAGAGCCAAGTAGGACTTCCGTCAACGGATGTGAGTCGATATAATATTCCATTATGTAAATTGTGATCTAAACTCATACACAAACTGTCTTGTAATATTGACTGAGACAGTTATTATGTCACACAGAGGTCATCTCCACTAGCAGCTGATGGGTCGATTTTATTTTCACATGCAAGGCATATATAAGGAACCGAAGATTTACTGTTGTAATGATACAAAAGTTATTTATCCAAAAAGGTGTGTTGTTTGACCATGTTTTGTGTTTCACACTGATAACTATTCCGTGGAAAAAGCCTGCCATGGCAACTACAGTGTAAAACTACGGAGGGTTGACGTGTGGATATGCTGTAAATCAAAGCTATGGATTCAGATCGGGAGGTAGTAATGTTTTACTATTGACTTAATATTTTGAAAGTTATATTATTTGAATTTCATTCTTCTCTCCGTCTTTGCAGGTGGAGACATTTCAACAATATGAAAGAAAACAGATGGTATAAAACATTCGTTGATATTCTACGATGTGCATTGCTAGTAACAATCCGAAGATATAAGAACATTGAAAATTATTTGGAGTTTAATATTTATATCTCTTTAAGAGCATACTTATGTCACAATGTTGTTCGCAAGAGTGTTGTTTTTATTTTTCTTTCTTTTAGATGATATATATATATATATATATATATATATATATATATATATATATATATATATATATATTCATGTTTAAATAATAAGCAGTGTCGGGGAATTATTTCCAATTGCAATGTGTGGAAAAGGTCTGGCAAGCCACTTTTGCAGCTATTATTTTAGCGTTACTCTCGGCTTGTCAAAAAAAAAAAGTATATAAACTTCTTGTGAACAATATTTATCTCTACGACCACAGAATAAAACTCGCCACATCGTATACGCCCCTGTGTAAGGGCAATAGCTCAACCTCCTAAGACATCATCAAAGTACACTGTAAGTGTATATTAAACTTGAAATATGACGCAAAATGTACACAATATCTTGAACGACTAGGCAGCACCACAAGTAGTGACCACACGTGCTAGCTCGCAGCAAAAGGATAGGGAAGGATATTCCATTTCATTAATTTAATTTTCTTAGCACACCTAGGAATTTGGAAACTTGAGTAATTTAAGACGGATAACTATGAGAATTGTTTTTTCTTTACAGACTTACTGTTAATTACCTTTTCCCTGGAAAGAAAATTGAAGCTAACAACAAAATGTAGAAGGTCAACCAAAAGCTCCGAGAGACAAAAATTGACGTTTTCCTCCCAACTGATTCTGAAAGGGGATTTTCATCAATGATCACATGGCGTAGTTGAAGCTATTCACGCACACACACGCACACACACACACATATATATATATATATATATATATATATATATATATATATATATATATATATATATATATATATATATATATATATATATATAATATGGATTATGGACAGGTCATACACACTAGAAAGAAACTCAGGCATATAGTTCAGCAGGGGCCTTTTAGAATATTATTGCTTGCAAATAATGCTTGCAATATTAGATGAATGCCACCGGATTATGACCAGATGAAAATTTGGGTTGTTTTATATTGCAGTAATATATATTTTCATAAATTTCAGACATTTTCCGTGGAATTTTCATTGAAGTTTGTGCCGGCCGGTATTCTGGCGATTTGCTCTTCATGCCGGTCGGCAAGCGTACATCTGGCCATGTACTCACGTGTAGAGCTAGCTCCTCAGCCAGCTTTGTGCAAGGTCAGCGTCACGTGACTACTGAAAATCGGGATCTCAACATGGACAGTGTAGTTCGCGAGTTTCCCAGCCAGGGATGTTTATATTAACTATGGTTATACTTATTTCAATTGTCAAATGCAAGCAAGTTGCATATGACCATGGTAAATATCGGAATCTTAATGAATGGTCAGCGATAACTACACACATGTGTCAATTTTAAGAAATCTCATGACCGTATATGCAAAGATTATAAGTTAACACCCTGAACAGATTTGTAAGTGCAAGAGTTACACTTCGAATTTTGGCAGGGTTTTTACAAGCGGGGTATGGTCAAAGTTAAAAAGCCTTCAATTACGCAAACATGAAAACGAATGTGGCTAAATTAAAAGAAGCAGAATATTTCAGTTTGATGTCCCCAATAATATGAAAATACTTTACTCAATGTCCTCTTTTCAAAACCACCAAATTTGGGAGCTCTTAGTACTACCTTGGTCTGATAAAACGCAAATGTAAAATATGCACCTAGTAGGCATGTAGTTTGGTCCTCATGTTTCACCTGCCCATTTCAAGAATACTTTTACAACCTTCCACAACGTATTTGCTTATTTTTTGGGGGGTACATACAATGTAGTTCCAAAGACTACACTGGTCATTGCGAAAACGGATTTCATATTTGCACTATGCCGGAAATATACCGCCTAGAATAGAATCTTTAAGTTAATTTAGATATGTATGGTAAGGACTGTAGTAAATAGGGCAACAATTGTCAAAATATTCATGGAGGAAAACGTTTACGTTATTTCATCTCATTAACTTTTGATCCTTCATGATGACAAAGACGGAAGTGTCATGCGTAGGTTTACATTATGTTGCCGGTGGCCACGGCAATCACGTTCTACGCCACCGTAGACAAAACGGATAGACGTAAGACAAGCTTGGGGGGAGGGGCGGGATTAGCAAATGTGACAGGCCGTGATCGCCGTGGATGCCGGGGCAGATTTTCAAACTGTCAAAAAATTTGCCACGGCAGTCACGGTGCTGATGAGAACCTAGTAGACTGTAGTAAAACGGGGTGAGCCCGACAAAACTTGACAGCACGTAATTAGCCCTAACAAATCTAAGAGGCGATCCGAAGTGGGACGGGAAGCGCTACCACCAAGTTTCCATCAACTCCCAAAATTTTAATTCATATGAAACGATAGTGGGCAAGGGGGGGGGGGTCTGAAAAGCCGTTGTAGTTGTAGTGGGAGGAGCCTGTGTTGACTGGCTTGCTTATGGCAAAATGCTTCCCGTTCAGAGCTCCCACCGCATGACGCACATTCCACTTGTCTTCAAACTCCCAAACAAAGGCTCTCCACTCATCCGGCGTCACAGGAATGACGAACACTTTATCCTTGTATGCTTCCACGATGGCCTTGAAACCGTCTTGCTCCATACGACAGATAGCTGCTGTACTGCAATGGAACGTATTGAAGAGTGACGAGTAATTGTCCCCAGTGGCCAATTGTCTCAGAGTCGCTGACAGCTTCAGTCCAGGGGGTAGGGCAGAGCAGAACCTCGTGCCCTGTCTCTCAATGGCTCGTGTTACTCTTTCCAGGACCTCGTCGAAGAGCTCTGGAGGCATTGTAAGATAGTTCTGGAAGGTGTTCACATCTTCGGTATGGAGATCTCTGGCGAGGAACATTGCGTAGTGGCCCAGCTGCTGCCTTCTGCCTTTTGATAACCATTCGCGCACCCACATGGATCTGGGCCTTCTCATCCGCCTTCTCCGCCTCCTTCCTGCCTGCTGAACTCTTTCTTTTACTCTCTGCAATTGCTGCTGGTCTTCTTTTTGCTGATGCAAAGACTGGATGTATGCACTCAGCAAACATGCGACCACAAAAATCACCATCTTGGGCATCCATGATGCTGTCCAGTTGAAGTCTATGGATGCAATGATTTCATTGCATGGAATTCCTTGTTTTTGTACGGTGAGCAAAAACGTGTCCATAGCTGCCCAGTGTCTACGTTTCTTCCGTAGAAAGCCTTGGAAGAACGTGAAAAACGGGTCAGACCGTAATCAGAACGGGCGAAATGTGAAGGACCCCTCAGAATGTAATGAGCCGGGAGGGGACATAATGGCATGCGTGGTAGACCGCGGTGTAGTGCACCTTTGAGCCTCCTGGAATGCGCTTCTTCCCTGCCGCAAGGCCCGTCACGGATATACCGTGATGGCCCGTAAGAAAACTAAGTAAGATTTAACAAAACTTGAAAACGAAGAAAATATGGCCAAAATCCCACGGCACACTACGTCTCAGGCAAAAGTGTTTGCCTTGAGTGCCGTTAACATAATGTAAACCTAGCATTACAGTCTGCTGTTTAAAAGGCTGCTACCTGGTCTCCCTTGCTTATTATCAGGGTAACAAAAAGCGATAATCTAAGATGCATATTTTCAAGAGCATTTATTTTCATACGACAGACTACCATTTTTATTCCCAGATGCCAGGAAATCACATCTAATAGAGTTTGATTTAAACTATTTCCAGACCCCCCCCTCCCACCGTCTTAGTTAGGCTATCTATTATATATCATCAAAGACCTGATGGTAGACACCACTGGAAACTTCAGGGGTCAACGAAAATGGAACCGGGAACCGGTGATGAACGAAAATAGAGTTTGCTCATGTAGAAATGCTGACCGGTAAATACCAGGAAGTTGTTTCAAATAACTCTTCCTACCAATACAAGCACCAGACACCCACTCCTCCTACTACGTCTAGACCATTTTATCTGTACATGTTCATTAGCCTGCGAGTATGGCTACTTCCAAATGTTAGGGGCTACGCTTTATAGCCCAAAAATGATGTTTTCTTGTTTATTAATCTCCATTAACACATACCACGACATAGACCTATCATATAATGTCTAATTTTAAAATCCTTTTCAAAACTCATTGAGATTTGAAACATTTGACACTCGCAATTTCGAACTTAGCCCCAACGAGTTAGCTGCTAAGAGACGTTAGAAGGTATTTTTGAGTGTAAAAGGGGGATAAATTGTGTGGTTAGTGGGCTCTTGAAGAGTTTGCAATACTATCTAAGCAGAGTGTCACTATGGTCACTATGAGTTGGAGTATGTTGTCCCCAGAAACCTTTGCCCCAACAATGCTCCCAGATAAAAATTAATAAAACTTTTGAGATCCTGTTAGTGTATCTTCATGTCCTTCATTTTAAAGGTCAAAGGCAGTCGCCTAAACTTATTTTGAAACAGTATCTAAATGTCACAAATTTCCTCTTATTTCTCTTCAAAATATCTTTCGTAACATTCTAGGACATAAATACTGCATATTCAAGGTAAACCAAGCAGTTATTCCATGAAATATTTACAATTAAGTGAGAAAAATACTGTCACATGATTCTCAAGATCCATTAAGGAAACAGGATTTCTTGCTATAGAAATTACACATATTTGAAAAACAAAACAACATCAACAAAACGTCCAAACCATTGAAAGAAGAAGAGAGACTACTTAACGTTTTGTCAGAAACATAGTCTGAGTGGGAAATGTTTCCTTTAAAATACTCCCATTGAGACCTTAACTGCAAAATTGTACTAGTTGTCTCATATTTAATACACTCACATGTATTTATTTACTAGACATCATTGTATCTGATGTTTAGTAAACCAATCTGTCTTATCAAGCTAAACAAAAATGTTTCGAAAATTGACAAATATTCAAGATATCATCTGGTGGCACTTTGAAGAAGTTTCAATATGTAGAAGAAACATTTCCAGTACATAACGTCCTAACTCCGTACTAAAACTCTATTTGTAACTCAAGATATCTCTTTTTCAAGGTTCGTTACTTTTGTCAAAATACTCTCCAGGTTTCTTCAAGGCCACAGAATGCGATGCCAAGTTCCAAAGTGCCTCAGATTCATTTTGTTATTCTTTATAATTGAACTTCTTGTTAGTCCCTGAAATGTGATACTGTTGAAATGGTTGGGTATTTTTCCGCATAGATCTAATTTAAAATTGTTCCTACCGATGGTCTAGAAAAAAAATTTATTAAATATTTGTTATATGATAAAAAAAAATGTAAAAGCTTTATCTGATTAATTTACGTGAATTACATAACAAATTTCCCATCATGCACCAATAAAGCTGAGAAAAAAACATTTCTTCAAATATTTTATATTTCAAATGCAGCGTGCTGTTAAGATTGGGTATCCACTTCGTGATACAGGAATTGTACTGCCTGCCTTTAAAAAAATGTTACATATGGTTATCAGAACATGCTTTTAAGATTACGTCGTCATAAGCTAGCCATCTGTTTATTCCCACGACAAAGCCTGCGTTCCGAGGCAGTGTATTACTGGTGTAACGATTTTATAAATACGGTCTGCAGAACTGCAAAGGGGAGAAAATATATGAAATACTTGTTGATAATCTGTATTGAAGGTGAGCATACATATGGCCCGCCTCGATTATGGATAACTTGTTTGTAATTGTTTCGTGCCACATAAAAGAGAAAATCTATGCAATTAAAGATGGACCTGGCAATATTAGCAAATAATGTAGGGTACTTATTATGTCGACGTTATTATGAAAGGTGGAAGGGCTTTTACTACTCGTTACATGAAAACATATTAAAGAAGAAAAGTCAAGGAAATCTGCAGTTCACGGGAAGCGCGCACTCTTGAAATTTGTGTTGGGTTTTAAGAACTTATGCTCCTTGAGAGCAAGAAAAGGACAACTATCAAGATGATTGTACAAATAGTTATAATGACAATAATAAATAAAACTGCATAGCAAATAGTCTTGCATACTAGATCATTGTTCACTCAATGCCTCACCTGGCCTACCAGCTGAGTGTTCTCAATGCACTCAAGATGAACTTGGTAGTTGTCAATTCTAGTTCCATGAAATAAGAGTACAAAAAAGAAATGTTTGCAAAACAGTAAATAAACATACACTGAAAAAAATGATTGCTAAAAGAAAAGTCCTCCTACTCATTTTTACCTCTTTTTTACTTCTTTTATGATTATTATGACTTACTATATTATGAAAATTATTGTACACACTATGAAATAAAGTACTTCAACACTACTGCTGCTGCTCGTCCTTCGTAATCGAAGATGACCACTGCTTCAGTAGTTGTACTTAGTTGGTTCTACGTCGGTGGGTTCAGAGGTGACTAATGAGGTCAGTTCGAGCTATGAAGTCTTTTCCGCAGGTGGAGCAGGAAAAAGCAGATGTCGTTGGGGGTTGGCAGCACGACCTTTGCGTTCTGCTTGCTTCTTTTTGGCGGCAGCGATTCTTTTGGTTTCTGCAGCTTTAGCTCCTATGCTGATCTGAGACCGCCATGTAGGACGGTCGAGGGTATCTTTCTCCAAGGACTTGACGATGATCTCCAGGCCTTTTCGTAAGATTTTTAGGGAATCCTTGATATGTTTTGTTTGTCCCCGGCTGTCCTTTTACCCGTGCTGAGCTCCCCGTACAGCAGCTGCGTTGGCAGGCGATCATCATTTAGACGAACGTTGTGGTCGGTCCACCTCACCTGTGCCTTCTGAAATAGAGTAAAGATGGTTTGGAGGTTAGCTCTTCTCATTATCTCTGTGTCAGGAACCATGTCTTGCCACCGAATGCGTAGGAATCTGCGAAGACAGCTCATGTGGAAATGGTTAAGTTGGTTGGCATGACGTCTACAAATGGTCCAGGTCTCACAAGCATAAAGTAGAGTGGTGAGGACCACAGCTTTATAAACCTTCAGCTTGGTAGTGGTACTTGTGCCTCTACGCTCCCATACATTCTCACGCATTCTTCCGAAGGCAGAGCTGGCTTTAGCTATTCTGTTGTTGATCTCTGCGTCAATGTTGTTGGCAGTTGTGAAGATGCTACCCAGGTAGGTGAACTGGTCGACTGTCTGGAGGTTTTGTCCTTTGACCATGGTATGAGGCTGAGTGTTCGGTTTTCCTGGTCTCGGTGTGTACATCACTTCAGTTTACTTTTTTGCTGATGGTGAGCCCGAAGTCGCCACGTGCCTATGAGAAGCAATCCATCTCTTTCTGCATACTGCTTTCTGTGGTGGCGCTCAAGGTACAGTCGTCAGCGAACAGGAAGTCCCTGATGATGGCATCTTTCACCTTTGTTACTGCCCGCAGGCCTCTAGATATGAAGAGTCTTCCGTCGGTTCTATACCTGATGTGAATACCATTATCACAACCGTGGAACGCATCAGTCAGCATAGCAGAGAGATTGCTAAAAGATAAGCCCTCCTACTTATTTTTACCTCTTTTTTACTTCTTTTACGAGTATTATGACTTACTATATTATGAAAATTATTGTACACACTATGAAATAAAGTACTTCAACACTACTGATGCTGCTCGTCCTTCGTAATCGAAGATGACCACTGCTTCAGTAGTTGTACTTAGTTGGTTCTACGTCGGTGGGTTCAGAGGTGACTAATGAGGCCAATTCGAGCTATGAAGTCTTTTCCGCAGGTGGAGCAGGAAAAAGCAGATGTCGTTGGGGGGTTGGCAGCACGACCTTTGCGTTCTGCTTGCTTCTTTTTGGCGGCAGCGATTCTTTTGGTTTCTGCAGCTTTAGCTCCTATGCTGATCTGAGACCGCCATGTAGGACGGTCGAGGGTATCTTTCTCCAAGGACTTGACGTTGATCTCCAGGCCTTTTCGTGAGATTTTTAGGGAATCCTTGAAATGTTTCGTTTGTCCCCGGCTGTCCTTTTACCCGTGCTGAGCTCCCCGTACAGCAGCTGCGTTGGCAGGCGATCATCATTTAGACGAACAGTGTGGCCGGTCCACCTCACCTGTGCCTTCTGAAATAGAGTAAAGATGGTTTGGAGGTTAGCTCTTCTCATTATCTCTGTGTCAGGAACCATGTCTTGCCACCGAATGCGTAGGAATCTGCGAAGACAGCTCATGTGGAAATGGTTAAGTTGGTTGGCATGACGTCTATAAACGGTCCAGGTCTCACAAGCATAACGTAGAGTGGTGAGGACCACAGCTTTATAGACCTTCAGCTTGGTAGTGGTACTTATGCCTCTACGCTCCCAGATTTTCTCACGCATTCTTCGGAAGGCAGAGCTGGCTTTAGCTATTCTGTTGTTGATCTCTGCGTCGATGTTGTTGGCAGTTGTGAAGATGCTACCAAGGTAGGTGAACTGGTCGACTGTCTGGAGGTTAAGTCCTTTGACCATGGTATGAGGCTGAGTGTTCGGTTTTCCTGGTCTCGGTGCGTACATCACTTCAGTTTTCTTTTTTGCTGATGGTGAGCCCGAAGTCGCCACGTGCCTATGAGAAGCAATCCGTCTCTTTCTGCATACTGCTTTCTGTGGTGGCGCTCAAGGTACTGTCGTCAGCGAACAGGAAGTCCCTGATGATGGCATCTTTCACCTTTGTTACTGCCCGCAGGCCTCTAGATATGAAGAGTCTTCCGTCGGTTCTATACCTGATGTGAATACCATTATCACAACCGTGGAACGCATCAGTCAGCATAGCAGAGAACATCATGCTGAATAGTGTGGGGCGAGAACACAGCCTTGTTTAACGCCATTGGTCACCGGAAATGGGATGGACTCCTCCCCATCGTCTAGGACTTTCACCAGCATGCCATCATGGAACTGCCTTACGTTGGATATAAATTTACAGGGGAACCCAAACTTTGCCATGATTTTCCAGAGGCCTTCCCTGCTAACAATGTCAAAGGCCCTAGTCAGGTCTATGAAGGTGGTGTAAAGGTCGGTGTGCTATTCCTGGGCTTTCTCTTGTAGCTGACGAGCCGCAAAGATCATGTTTACTGTACTACGACCTGCGCGAAAGCCATATTGACTTTCAGGAAGGAGACCTTGCTCAGGATGGTGTGTGCAGCGGTTAAGCAGGACTTGTGCCAGAATTTTACCAGCTATGGAAAACAGCGAGATAACTGGCGATTTCCTTTTCGCTTGTAGATGTGAACTATAACGGCGTCTTTGAACTGTTGAGGTAACTGTGCATCCTTCCATATTACCTGAAAGAGCTGGGTCAGTCATTGGATCACTGTTGGGCCACCCTCCTTGTAAATTTCTGACGGAATGGCATCAGTACCAGGAGCTTTATAGCATGACATTTGCTTGATGGCTTTTCTAACCTCAACTTCTGAAGGGGGGATGTCAAGTTCATGGTTATTCTTAACTTGGGACATTCGATCCATAGCTTAAACACTACTATCGTGGTGCAAAAGATACTTATCATATCCTATTTACCTGACATATTAGGAATGATATTGGTAAACGAAATAATCAGTCGATAAGTCACGGAACGTCATGTGTTTCTGCGACTCAGAATCTACGTTTCATTTTCAGTATGAAGAAGTGTTAGTTTACTCAACGAAAGGAGGGGTTTATATATGGAGTTTTACAGTTAAAAAAACGATCACCAACATAATTCAATAAGCAGCGACCAATAAATATATGGACTATTTGGAACATTATGCTTGTCTGTGGCCCTTTACATCTAATCGGGTCAGAAAAGTTTCACTAGAAATAAGTCTTATTGTTTCTGCAATTTCTTTGTATTTCCTTTGTACTGCTTCAAGGAGCTGCCAAGAGAACATAATGACATGATGTCCATATTTCACGAATTGCATTGCATACATTAACAGCTTATAAATAAATGCCAGACTGTTGTGCAATTATTACAATACCTGATGTAAGTGTGTATTGTGGAGAGAGTCAATACATTTAGGGTGCTTATGGCTATTTTTTATTAAATTGCCGAAAACCAAAATGACTACGTCAAATGATTTCATATCGCAGAGCAGGTGGGTACAATGGCTTGGGTGAAAGCGCAGATTCCTTTGATGGTCACAAGGGAACGCTTGTTTATTAAAAGCAGCAGGCTCCGGGCCGTAGGAAACAGGTACTTTCCGTCATTCAATGAACTGTTATTAAATACTTTTATTACAAACACTGTAGGCATGATGATAAATTACAGTTATTTCATCACAGTGCAATCTAAAATGATTTGGAACACTGTACATATACCTAGCGCTTTGCGTGATGTTTTGCCTTTTCACTGCTATGCTACTATTTCAACTTCCTGATTGAAATAAAGCATATTGTCCAAGTGCACATTTCATTTTGCCAGACAGGAATAGAACCAGCTATCTGTTTGTCCACCATGCCCTCACATAAGAAAACCAAATAGAGAAAACTAAATTTAAATCTGTTCTTCACTTGATTGCAACCTGATTGCAAACAATGTACCCTTAATTACGTACTATTGTTAGGATCTTTTCATCTGCAAAGCAAGAAGGAATTAGCGTCTTCTTTTTTCCCTTTCTTGTGAAAAAAAAAAAAAACAGGAGATGAATATCTCCTTGCTCAAATTGGTCAAATCGCATTTTTTTTTGAAATCACGTAAGATCACCGAGAGTAAAATGTAACATAATTAAAATTAAAGTCGACACAATATTTTCTCCGTTACGAAACAAAGCTTGATTAAGGAAATAATGTTTGTTGTGTATGAAAAAAAATAATTAATTTTATGTATAATTACTAGCTGGAACACAATAAGTGGAAGGTGAGAACAAAACTGAGACGGATGGCAGTATTTGGGTTTACCAACAGCGAAGCTTATTTCCTCTCGTTGGCTTAAGTCTTGGTTCAGAAGACAATTATTTTTTGATTATTAAACATTGATAAGACAGGGCGCTTGTTAAATAAAATGTGCAATATCTTGAGTCTCGCCTGTAGTATCATCGGCCACGATGTTTAGATATAGGTGGAGGGTACTCTGAAAGCCTATTTTACCCATTTCAACTTCCTGACTGAAATAAAGAATATTACCCGAGCGAACAGTTCAATTAACCAGAGAGGAATAGAACCAGCTATCTGTTTGTATACCACGCCCTTACTTTAAAGAACCAAACAGAGAAAATTTAATTCAAATCTGTCCTTCACTTGGGATCCCGTTCATACCGACACAAGCATATTATTCAAGGCATCATTAAAACGTTTGTGATCTACTTACTACCGGGATACTGTAGTTTGGTAGATGGGGTTTAACGTTTCAGTTTCCAACCAATTGGTTCAAGGGATACTGTAAGACAGTAAAACATTCTGGATTCTCTGGCAGAAATTCATTTTCTGTGGAAAGCCAGTAACTGTGTTCTCGGGCCACGGTAGGATATACATGTATAAGCCAAATGCTCGTAAGAACACTGGGCTCAATGACGCTGGGTTTAATATTTTTGTTTGTTTGTTTGTTTTTTTGATTTTCAACCCAGTACTTCCACTAGGGGTCGAAAATTAAAAGATCAAATTGACGGACTTTTAAAGTTTAAACTAAACTAGCACAGAACACAGATGAACATTGTGTGGGCTGAGCCTGCCTTATTTCAGCTATAGAGGATTCATTTAAAAACAAGTCCACATCATCTAATTTGGCTTGCGTAGACTCCTCATAAAATGATGACAGTAGAACGTCATTGTCGAAAGTGATGAATTCAAGATCATGAAAGGCGTAAGACTATCCGTCAGATGTTAACGCTCGCTGCTAAAAAGGAATGTTACAAGATGACCCCGAGATGCAACTCGTCACCAGGGGGGTAGAGGCTGTAGAAAAGTGGCTCCCTTCGCCCATTCCACTGAAAAATAATATTTTAGCACAATCTGTACTTTCAGTCAATGAGGCAAGAACCGTGAACAGGGTGACAGCATCTCTGAAAATACGGCCAATGCTGTAAGATTATTAATTGAAGCTAAGATCAAAATTTCCCAGTAGATTACAATCTTCAAAAAGCAAGTTTGTCGTTAATTTAGTTGTACCAGGGACGTTCTGTTTGTTTCGTAACTGCTGTGGAAGTTTGATTATGAATAATTACAGTTCAAAAGAGAGGTGTAAAGGGAAAATACCTCTCCACTTCGGGACACTTAAAAAAAAATAGTTGTATGCACAATGCGCTTTTACATAACAATGAATGGGGCCTTTAAACCTTTAAAAGTATTTCCTATATCACTTTTAAAATGCAAACTGCCCTTTTCGAAATGATGGGCAGGCATTTAAACTGGGTAAGTTATGCATAGACATTACCTAAGGCGGTCAAAAAAGATAAACATTGGCAAACAATTACTTCTGTAGGTAGATTCTCGTGCGAAGTGGCTCACGCAGCTGTAACAGCATGCGTCAAAGCAAGAAGCAAGAAACAGAATGCTTAGAGTCCTCCCCGACAATTGTGATCAAATAAACCGACTTTTGCATCTACTTTGAACAGTATGCAATGAAAACCTTGCTTCCTTTTTTGTAATTTGAAGTGATTATGAAGTGTTTGAGCTGTCGATGAAGCAAACGAGGTGCTGTCAGAAAGCTTCATTGCAGTTTGCCAAGTTAGTGCTAGAAAGCTATGAGTTATCGTTAATATCTGAATATCAAACTGTCAGATCATAGGCTTAATCTGTTCGAGTCAATGAAGAAAATTTACGCTTGGACGCTCTGTGACTGACCTGATGGCTGACAAGGGAACACATTAAATCGAATTTACTCAGAAGGCGGCTGCTTTAGGGAAGGAATCGCTCCGTTGGTATGCTTCCTTTTTGCAATTTGCATCTGGCGAAAGGACTTTTAGAATAAGGCTATTCCATTACCCTCCATGAAACAAAAAATAGAATTTGGGACATATAACGTTAACATTTAGCAAACTGATGGCTCTATGATGACTTTCCCTGCTTTTTGCAACTCCCCTCGACTAAAACAATTCATGTGTTTATAAAATAATGATATGTAATTTATTTAAGAAAAATTGAGGGTTTAAAGACGACTTACTATTTAATAATCATTTCTGTTAAGTGATTTACTTGCATTCACTGGAGTGTTTTTCTTAAACGTACTGTTTCATAATGGTAAATTTCTTATCTAAGTCAGCAACTTGATCTGTACCCTCAACTCTCTGGGTTTTGTAGACGACATCAATCAACGAAAAGTTCGTCCTCGCCTAAACATGATAATGAACTATCTAGATTCCAGGGTTCGCCTATCGGTAGACACTGGATGGAGTTAGAGTTAGATGAGTTTTACAGTATCTAAACAATTGGTAGAAGTCGGGCGGCCCACGGCCTTTGTTCTTATTGTGGCTCACTGCCTTGTTTTCCCTACTCCATTGCATATGCTGAGCACCAAGCACAATGGCAGAAGGTTCCATTTTTAAAGTCTATGGTATGACCCGGCTAAGAGTCGAACCCCAGACCTTACGGCTGCAAGTTGGATGCTCTAACCACATATGATGGAATCCAAGAAACTTCAGTATACAAGAAAAATTACAACTTTACTTCAGCACGCAAACTAAAAACTAAAATAATTTTTATAAATAATTTCTTAATTCAAAATCCTTTATCGTTACAGCCATTATACTCAAGCTAAATAAAATCTGCCAAGAATATCTTAACCTGCAAAGTGCCAGTTCTTTATGGCAAACTATAAGATTTACGCGGAATTTTTTTTTATTGGGAACTGTCCATGATAATGCAAAATCCCCAGTCTAAAAGCAGAAAGGGATCCCGTCTTACTTATTCCAGTATATCATCCCGATAAAAATATTGACTGTTTTCCAGTGTTTTTATAACTCTAATTTGTCAGTGAGTGTATATTTCAAGTGTTTTGTTGTAATGGCTAAAATAAGCTAAAAACAGCATATTATTGAAATTTCTGCCAGTGAAAATAAGTTTAGATGACAGAAATTTCATTTCTTGTAAGATGACTCAGATAAAAAAGTCTTATTCAGAATATGTACTACTTGAAGTAATTTACTGTGTTCTGAATTTAGAACAAAAATGCATTTAAAGAGAAAATAGTCTCAACTAGAATTAGTGTACTAAAAATTCCTGTTTCATAAATTCCTTTTGAGAATCATGTGACAATATATTTTTTCTCATTGAATTATAAAATCCATGCGGACTACCTCTTTGGTTTATCTTGAATAAGAAATATTTAGGTTCTGAAACTTTACGAAAGATACATATGACAGGAAGTAAGGATAGTTGATGTATTTAGCAGTTGTTTCAAAATAAGCTTAGGGCGACTGCTCATGCCTGTAGGTATTGTATGTGTAAGGGGGAAATTTTGCTAGCCCTTCGGTATCATGTTATTTTGGTTTCGATATTATCTAACGAATCATGTCACGACGTTTGTTTTGTATTTCTTTAACATTTAGCAGGTCTGTCAACAGCTTATGCTTAGGCACTGTATGGCAACTATTTTGCCAGATAGTGTAGCATTATTGGTAAAGCACGGATTTGTTTAAACAGCCGCTATAGTAAAAGTTCAGGTTTCTTAAACCATAAACCCACTATAAACGATGGTCAACCTATGGGAGAGACAATTTTGATGTAATTTTCACAGGACATTAGCTCTGTATACATTGAAATTCCGCAAATTTACACACTGCAGCTACTGAAAAAAGAGGACGAGAAGATCTTTTAAAACAACTTACAGATTTCGACTATGTTTTCTACGGAATGAAGGTAGCAAAATGCCACGATACATCGCAACATAACTCGCCTCAGTATAATTTTAAAACGAAAAAAAAAATAAGCTGGCCTAAATGTTTTCATAACCCCAGAAATACATATCAGTTAAATTTGTTGTGATCTTTGATGTTCTTGGTAATCTTGCTTTGTACCGTCCATTTATTGAAATATACAGAATATATCTTATCACAACTGAGGTAATTTTAGGGCCTAAATTTTTATCCAAATTTAAAATATAAAACTGACTTATTTCAATTATATGCAAAACATCAAGTATAATTTTGTCTCTTGAGTCCCACTTTAATGACAATGATACAGTTGTACTTCGAATGATTAAATTACATGTTAATCGGCGTATTGAGGCTTGAAAATTAAGAACGCCATGCATTCATACAATTTAAAAACCACTTTTTATAAATCAATGCTTTACTTTGATTGAAACTAGTTTTGAATAAAATATCCCTTGAAAGAGAACCAACTGCAATACCCCATACTTATTTTCTGTCATTACAAACTTACAAGACTTGAATAGAACCTTTTGATGCAGTGATCCAAAACCCAGGGTCGCCATCGAGCAGAGAACTAAAATTTACCGTTGCTTTAACTTTAGGCCACCGGCTGAAACTTGTATCTTGTTGTTTCGTTCCGACATTAGGGGTCTAAAAGTCTTTCACATTTTTAGAATGGAGAACCTAAGTCTAACAACATACCAAAAGTTCTCCACGTAATTTGCTGTCAATTTTGAGAAATTATCGAAAGAAATGGGTACTCATTTCTTTAAAACCCTGGCATGAGTGAAACGTTGACGTTTCACAACAAGCTTGAAATGATTCCGCTTTCGTATCATGTGATCGTATTTCACCAATCATATGCCAGCAAGGTTCACGATCAAAACACTCATGGCCGCCTCCGTGTCGCCGATTGAGGAAGAGAAAATACGGCCTAGATGTCTTTTTTACGTAGAATATGTACGCAACGACAGATTGAAAGTGATTTCGAAGTAGCGTTGGCTAAAAGTTTGTGTCATGTTCGACAGAATGGCTAGATCCAAGTGCTCGAAAGAAGAAAATGACTCTCACAACCAACGTTTACTGGACTTGTCGTTAGGCTAAATAGGCAGTGTACGTGACAAACAACTTCGTAACTTCGTCATAAAATGAACACTGCGTGTGGGACATAAAAGCAGGATAGAAGATGCAAGTGAGTATTTTTTTTTTACAATAAATTAGACAGGTCGTATGAAAGAGGCCTAGTTTTCGGGGATGATGTATTTAAATCGTAAAAATCTGATAAACACTAACGTCGACGTTAATTTCGTGGAATCAGTTTGCGCACAAAGTCAACTGCACAAAGATCCCGTATTTGGGTGGTTCCAAAGCATGTTCGACCGTGTACTGTTCATAGTTCGAACACCTCGTCACCTACAAATGACCAATTATTCACCACTCAGAGTAAAGTAAGAGCCCATTGGCCACAAAATACTGAGAAAAAAATTCTTATGATGCAATCAGCTCATATTTGAGCAAGTACTCCAATATTTACCTGTAAAGAATGTGCACTAATAGTGTGGCTAATAGTATGCCTACCGTCTTTTTTCCAATCTTCCTTTTCCATGTGTGCTTCTTCATTATTCTTCAGGAAGTCCTAATGTTGTATTGCTATTTACTCATAGACTTTAACACTCTTAACTATTTCCAGTTTCATATTTTATGGGGTTTGTTGGACTAGCAGTAGCTTTTGGGCTGCATGCATGTCCTGTATAAACACTAAGCATTATAGTATAACTGTACAAGACAAAGGAAGAATATGGCTGTTTTCATAGTACGGACGTTCAGTTAACGTTTGCTGCACAGAAGCATGGTATACCCCAATAGTAACAGCCTTCGGCTGTGCTAACTGTTACTACAGTAACTGACCCCTAACTCCAGTTTTTGGACAATGCCACTTTATAAAAAATTGTGTAGCCTCTCTCCTTTTCCCTTCCTGTATCCCAAAGTAGAACACATTGAATTATTATTTACTGGAAAACTTTTTTCGAACAGCCATTCAAATGAATATTATCCTAAGTGGACTTTGTTTAGCCTGTTTTATCTAAGTTTAAATTGAGATGTTGTGGAGTGTCTTTGTACAGTATCTTCACTGCAGGGTAGAAAAAGATAAGAAGTAATGAAGGTTTTGAGGGGTTTTATGATTTTTTTTCTTCTTTTAAACAGGAATTGCTTGGCAAGGTCTCAGTTGTATCATATGATGTGAAAAGTGGGACTATTACCCCAGATTATTTTAGTCAATTGAATATATCAAATAAAGAATGTCCTCTTCAAAATGGAACAAAGTACATGTCCTTACATTCTCAATATCTGATTATTCTTAATGCAGCAGTACTAAACAATAACAAGAAGATTCCTGTCAACATCCCAGAAATGGAATGTGCATCCACAGAG
The DNA here is from genome assembly GCA_029531755.1 of Holothuria leucospilota. Taxonomy (NCBI): domain Eukaryota; kingdom Metazoa; phylum Echinodermata; class Holothuroidea; order Aspidochirotida; family Holothuriidae; genus Holothuria; species Holothuria leucospilota. Next base: position 91,562,146 of record CM055961.1, read on the forward strand.
GTCTGGTATTTATTTTGACTGTTACAAAAAAGTACAAGACACAAGTGTTGAGGAAGAAGACAGCACTCGTTGGGAGGCAGGTGCAGTATGATCTTAGTCTTTTCACCTTTTCAGTTTGCAAGTCTATGAGTTCTTATCCAAGTTTCATATTCTTGCTGTTGTGGTTCATAGTACCTGTTAAAAAACTTTGGAAAAGGGATATGTATTCTTCACTATTTATTATGATACTCAAGTGTGCTAAAATCTTGCACTTAATTTTGCGCAAGTACAGTAGATCACAAGGGTGGTGGTATTTGTGCAGTATCATTTGTCCAGTGTAGTGAATTTGATGAACACTTCAGCATACATATACAAT
>CM055961.1:91567500-91575000 GCA_029531755.1 Holothuria leucospilota
TTACTTGTGTTTCTGTGTATGAGCCTGTACACAGCCCCATCATGTCCTGCGAACTCGACATGTTTGTATGCCGAACTATTTCATCGGATAACTTTGTTTTTGTCTTCCTTCTTTTGAATTCTCTTTTCTTATCCGATTGGATTGACTTTCCTTTCTTTCTTTTTCCAACCTCCGTGCAAAGATGCTATGGTTTTTGTCAGCGATATCAAGTATTAGAACGTGTTCTCATTACTCAATTGTCAGTAGCCCTAAACCTTATTGTCCTCTGAACCGTCTTCGTGAATTATGGCAGCAGACTTAAAGTTAATCTCATTTAACGCAAAGAGGCTAAGACAGGCAAAAAGAGGAGACAGCTATTCACTTACTTGCACAAGCGCAATGCTGACATAGTCTTACTACAAGAAACCCACAGCTGTTTAGAAGATACAAAGTACTGGACATATGAGTGGGGAGGCACGATCATTTTTTCTCATGGATCTACTACTAGTCGTGGGGTCAGCGTACTTTTCAATCCCAAATTGACTTTTAAGATACTCAAGCAGGATATCTGTCCACACGGACGTTACATTATAGTAGATATTAACATTCAGCATTACATTTTCACCGTTGTATGCATTTATGCCCCTAATGTTGACAACCCAGGGTTCTTTGTTGATATTTCAAATAATCTGAATCAGTTTGAATGTGAAACTATTATCTGTGGAGGGGATCTCAACTTTGTCTTTAATTTGGAAATGGACAAAATTGGTGGCAACGCAAAAACTAACTTTAAAGCAAGGGAAGCATGTCTAGACCCTAATGAGTACCCCACGACCTAGTTGACATTGGAGGGAGAAAAATCCATTGGTAAAAATTACACTTGGAGTTCTAATATAACGCCGGGGATTCATTGTCGTTTGGATTATTTTCTAATTTCAAGACATATTGATCAGTCTGAAGAGGATGTTGTCTTCTCGCCGGGATTACAGTCAGACCATTCTTTCATTTCTTTTTCTTTTCACACGCATTCTGTAAAAAGGGGTCCCGGCTTCTGGAAAATTAATAATTCGCTCCTGAATGATCCAAATTACGTTCACATTATCAATGATCTCATTCTTAAGGAGATGGATAATAATGACTTAATTAATCCTTCTGTTCGTTGGGAACTTCTTAAATATAAAATCCGTGCTGCTACCATTAAGTACTCTAAGCTGTTGGCGAAAACGAAAACGTGCCAAAGAAAATGAACTAATTAATAGAATTGCGGAACTTGAGCAAATGTTGTATGTCAATGAATCTCCGAACACTAGAAGTTTGCTCAAGGAGGCCCAAAAATGACCTTTTACTACATTATAATTATAAGCTGCAAGGCACGATCATTAGGTCTCGTGCAAAGTGGGTAGAAGAAGGGGAAAAAAAATACAAAGTATTTTTTAAATTTGGAAAAAAGAAAACAAATCTCTTAATTCAATTCATGCCCTTAAAAACGCAGATGGTGATTTAATCTCCTCCAATGATGAGATTCTCTTACAGATCGAAACTTTTTACCAGGGACTTTATAAGTCCAGTTATTGTGTTCCCGACCCTTTTTTTACTGGTCTTCCAATTTTTGATATGATGATGTTGATTTTGAATCTTGTGAGGGTAAATTACATTGAGGGAATTTATAATGCTCTTTGTGCAATGAAGAACGATAAGTCCCCAGGCTGTGATGGCCTTTCTGTTAATTTTTTACAAGAAATTCTGGCACTCTATCGGTAAGTTGATGCTAGATTCATTAAACTATGGTTACTGTAAAGGGGAACTTTCACCAGAACAAAATAGAGGTATAATACTTTAATCTTAAGCCAAATAAGGAACGCACCCTGCTTCAAAATTACCGTCCCATTACTCTCCTGAATACAGATTATAAAATTGGAGCAAAGGCGATCGCTTTAAGACTTAAAAATATCATTCAAGACTTGAATGGTCCTCAACAAACAGGGTTCTTGAAAAACAGATTTATTGGTGAAAAATATAAGGTTCGTGTTAGATTTAATTGACTTTTCTAGACAAATGGAGATTCCTGGCTTTCTACTTTTAGTAGATTTTGTGAAAGCGTTCGATAGAATTGAATGGTCTTTTATTCATAGAACTCTCAATTACTTTAAGTTTGGTATTAGCTTTAGAAACTGGATTAATGCATTTTACAATAAGAGTACTACTGCCATTTGTAACAATGGATATTCTACAGGTTTCTTCCCCATTCAAAGGGGAGTACGTCAAGGGTGCCCACTGAGCCCCTACCTATTTCTACTTGTTGCGGAGATTCTGGCACTGAAATTAAGATGAATGGTAACATTAGGGGTATTAGGATAGGTAATAAGGAAGTTAAACTTATGCAATATGCCGATGATACAACATTTTTCTCGATGGTAGTAGAACTTCTGTAATTGAGACTATTCATACTTTTAAACTTATTGAAAGAGGCCTCTGGCCTATCCATTAATCTTGGTAAGTCGAATTTATTCCGTTAGGACCATACGTTAGAGCTATTCCATTTGCCATTGATGACTTAAATATTACATTACCCACGGACCAGTCCAAGTTCTTGGTATCTCTTTTACAAGCCGGGAAGGCAACGATTTGTTCCAACTAAACTATATGCCCAAATTGTCTCGTCTTAAAAGCTGTCTAAAAGCATGGGCTACCAGAGACTTGACCCCAATTGCCGTAATATTATTCTTAAGACTTTTGCCCTGTCTCAACTTGTTTTTCTTTTTCAGGTTTTGCCAAATCCACCCCATCACTTTGTTAAAGAGTTAGAAAGATGATTTATGATTTTATTTGGGGAGGTAATCCAGATAAGATAAAACGTTCCACTATTATCAATACAATTAGCGATGGAGGCCTTAAAGTTACACATGTGCCTTCTTTCATGAAACAGTTTAAAATGTAGTTGGAATTAAACGTTATTGTAATGAGAGTGAGGTAACTGGAAACTATTTTTTGATCTATATTTAAAAACCTTTGGCAACAGTTTTATATTCCAATGTAATTATCACAGTAAAGATATTCAAGCCATTAATAATGTTTTTATTCGGGCAAGTGTTGGAAGCGTGGAGTGAGACAGTGTTTACAACCCCGGTTGAAAATTTTGGTAGCCAAATAATTTGGAATAACTTTCTTTATTCGCATTGATAATAATGTTGTTATGTACAAAAATCTTTTTGCCAAAAACGTCATGTATGTTAGTGACTTATTTGACCATGATAATCTTCCTTTACCATTTGAACATTTCAAATATGCCTTCGGGATTGATTCTTTTCCATTCACACTTTATCATGGATTGATCAACGCGATTCCTCAAACCTGGAGAAGATCCCATTGTGTAGGAACTATGTCGTTGAATGGAAACTATTGAATTCTTTAACAAAGTTTGTCAGTCTACCTCTGCGTCTCAAGTTATTTACTCCAGGCTGGTAATCGTTTCTCTAAAGCTCCAACCTCTAGGATTAAATGGCAAAGTCACTTTAATACTCTTACTGATAAACGATTGGCGTAGGGTTCTTCAGGATGCCTCACCTCACTGTTTCAGAGGCCAAACTTAGGTACTTTCAATTTAAATTCTTACACAGGATAATTGCGACTAATAGATTACTTTATTTAATGAAAAAGAACGATTCAGATCTATGTTCCTTTTGTGGTACGGCCTGTAGAGACCCTTGAACATCTTTTCTGGGAGTGTAATTTTACTGCTTCGTTTATTTTAGATGTTGAGGCACGTGCGCTTAAAAAAAAGTTATGCTTTTCAAAAAGAGAAGTATTTTTCGGTTAAAGCGATAGACCAACTCACCCTTATAATTTTTTAATTCTTCAAATGAAATAAAATATTAATGACTGCAAGAGACATGAAAGAAGACCTACAGTTGATGAATTCTTTTTTAAGTTTAAGTTTGCCCTTAGTATTGAAAGATTTAATGATGCAAGGATTTGCCCCTATAAGAAAAACAGGGTCAGTTATGGTGATCTCTATCAAGCGTTCTCTCCATGTCCAGATTTGTTCTCATGATTTTATGTATCTCCTGGTGACGTATTCGTGTTTTCTTTTTCTAGAAGTCTTGCCACGTTTTGTATGATCCATGGGAAAAAATTATATGCATGAACGCTTGTATGTCAGTTGGAAGAAGTATGGATCTATGTATTTTTCAAATAAGTGAACAATGCTGAAGTGTTTGGTTAACATTTAAAGCATCATGTTTAAATGGCCGTGCCGATTTACTTCTGGTAAAATTCGTATAACTGTTGTAGCTTTTGACCTGTTAATTTTTATGGACCTGCTTCATTTCACGGGTTAAACTAAATGAAAATTAAAACTGTAAATAATGTATATAGATATATACGAGAATTGTATTTTTACATCTGTTCGCCTTTAGATATTTATACGATGTATTAAGGTGTTAATTGGAATTGTGATTATGTATTGTACATACCGCTTAAACAGCTTGATGCTCTAAACTGAACCGTGTTACAAAACAATTGAACTGAGATTAATAAAATATACGGAGGAAAAAAAAAATATTTATTTATTTATTTATTTATTTATTTATTTATTTATTTATTTATTTATTTATTTATTTATTTATTTATTTATTTATTTATTTATTTATTTATTTATTTATTTATTTATTTATTTATTTATTTATTTATTTATTTATTTATTTATTTATTTATTTATTTATTTATTTATTTATTTGGATATATCCATAATGTTCAAAGGAGATAAATAAGGAAATAAAAAGGAATCCAATTCAAATGGATGAAAAGAAAGTTAGTCCACGCGGGAAAAAACGATCCCTCTCCATCGGGAAAAGCTCAACACAAGATTGTGTTGAAATTAAAGGACAAAAAGCCCGGGCTGGCAAAAATTATTAAGAATATGAATTCCAGTAACTCATAAACAGCTGAGAGTATGATGTTTTTAACATCAACTTCCAACACGTAATACGACAAATAGACGCCAAACCGGATAAAACAGTAGAAAAAACGGTATCCTAATTTGTTTCTAACGGAACAAAAGAGCAAAGATGGCCAAAAGACGGCTGGATTAAACTGTAAAAATGTGAGGTTTGCCGTTCGAGGAACGCCATCGACCTGCTGAAAAATGAAGCCGGGTACCTTGTTGGTAAAGCTCCGCTGCCTTCTTTGACCATTTACGCTTTTCGGCCAAGTCAACCTTGGTAAGGTCTTCAACCACGTAATAAGATTCATTTTGCAGAGCGTGTCTCTTGTTTCTAAGCACTGTTACTTTATCTTGATAAAAAGAAAGTTTTACCAATATGTGTCTGTCCCTACCGTTGACGGCCCTCCCATCACGATGGGCCCGCTCAATCCGGCAATCAGCAACCCCAGCTTTACGAAACACTTCACGTGCAATATCCAGACAGTTTTCATCGTTTGCATACTTGATTCCGACAATTCTCAGATTATTCCTCCTCGAAAAACGTTCATTTTTGTTAATTTCCTCTGCTTGCTTGTCGCGTGAGGTTTCGAGGTCTACTATTTTCAGTTGCAACGTTTCGTACATATCTTTAAGTTCAGTGTTCTCTAATTTTAAACTCTCAATTTCCTTTGTATGTCGGTCAATAGCTTTCTTAAACTCATTGCGGATTTTATTTAGCTCAGTGAAAATTCTTTCAATTGCGGAATCTAAGTTCTCGGTGAGTGCTTCAGAAAAGCTCTCCACATCACTGTCCTCCTCAGTATAAGCAGTTGCAACATTCGGTAGGCTGCGAGTTAGGCTGGTCAATTTTTGTTGGGCGTTGTCCAGTGCATCTTTCTTCTTTTTAAAACTGCCAGGTGGCCTTCCTCTACCTCTTTTTGCACCAGAATCGCTCATCTTCAACAATAATAAAGCCGGTTGACGAAAATTACGTTGAAAAAATTCACTGGAATGTAATACGTTAAGTAAAAATTACCAGAGCCCTTCGGCTTGTGAACTTACTAGGCCAACATCACAGGCTCGTGGTATATATGCTTGTTCCAGTTTGTTTATCTACTTCGATCGTGATGCCCCTTTAATGTTTATCTATTCGTTTTTCTATAATAGTATTACATGGCAACCGTAAAATTTCTTTCATTCAATGCTAGAGGTTTAAGACAATCAAAAAAACGTAGACGGCTGTTCGCATACCTTCATAGACGCAAGTCGGATATTATTTTACTCCAAGAATCTCACAGCTGTCTTAGCGATGAAAAATATTGGATCAATGAATGGGGCGGCAAAATTCTTTTCTCTCACGGATCCACAACTAGTCGAGGTGTTTGTTTACTTTTTAACCCGTATTTACATGTCGATATTTTAAAACAAGCTGTTAATATGTATGGCAGGTATTTGATTGTCGATTTAAAGTTTGCAGATAGTATAATAACTATTGTTGCAATTTATGGCCCTAATGTAGATAATCCATCTTTTTCAAGGATGTAGCAAACGATTTGAGTAATTTTCAAAACGATATTTTATCATGGCTGGAGACTTCAACTTTGTTTTCAACTTAGATTTAGATAAAGTGGGTGGTTTACATAAAACAAATTTAAAGCTAGAGAAGAATGTTTACGTTAATGTCTGTCTATAATTTAGTCGATATTTGGAGGGGAAAAAAAACCCATTTTCAAAGTATTTTACTTGGAGTTCCAATATTACCCTGGAATTCACTGTAGACTCGATTTTTTCTTGATTTCTCGTTACATTGAACATAATGTTATTGATGCTTCTTTTTCCCCTGGTATCCAGTCAGATCATTCATTTATATCTTTATCTGTTATGATTACTCCTACTAAAAGAGGTCCAGGTTACTGGAAATTTAACAATCCCTATTAAACGATACTTCTTTTAACAACATTATTGAAGACATCATTCGTGTTGATGCTGAAACTCCCAGTTCTTCAAACCCCTGTACTCGCTGGGAAAACCTTAAATTTAAGTTTCGTTTGGCTTCTATGAATTATTCTAAGCAGAAGGCGTCTGAAAGACGTTTCATGAGGAATTACTTATATTGAAAATTTCAAGTTTAGAGCAACAACTCTTTCTCGCCGAGTCTAGCTATGTTCGTTCCCAGCTTGATACTGCTCGAAATGATTTACTTTCATATTATGATTATAAACTTAGGGGTACTATTATTAGATCTAGGGTAAGGTGGGTCGAGGAAGGGGAAAAGAATACTAAGTATTTTTTGAACTTGAAAAACGAAGTAAGCAAGTAACCATATTTGTCGACTCAAATGCTTAGACGGTCGTCTTTTAGATGACGCAGGTGATATTTGAAGGAAATTCGTTATTTTATAGCTCTTTATACAGTTCCGACAACACATCGGTGGGTTCTTTTCTTAATCATTTAGATCACCCCGAATAAGTATTGACGACTCCAAGTTTTGTGATGGTGAAATTACTTTGGAAGAGTGTTCTTCTGCACTAAAAATTTGAATAATGATAGAGCTCCTGGGAGCGATGGCTTAACAACGAATTTTTATAAGCATTTTGGCA